>JAULBU010031510.1:0-16402 GCA_032358235.1 Odonthalia washingtoniensis
GATGAAAACAATTTTGTTGAACGTTAAGTGGAAGAAAGGTTTTTATACACGCGATAGTCACGTCTGGCTTGTGAAATTACTGCGACTTGAATTCTTGTACGGGTTATTTTCCGCCATGGGCGTTGTATACGGCTGAGCAGCTTTATTATTAAGGCTATTTCTGAAGCAACGGAGATGACATGACTGGAAAGGGGACTTTTGAAGGAGTTTTTGGGCGACTCAGGACTTTCTTTACTACAAACTAGGATTCTTAGGCAAATCCCCTGGTCAGTTTTCCTGGTTTTTTTCGTTATATTTTGTAACGTCGTCACCTGTGTGAGGGTTGTTTTTTTGCTGGAGCGAAGTTGACGCGCGTTTTACCATGCTGTATGCTGTATCAGGCATAAAATAATTCTGTGATGTGAAAATTTGTAACAGTCGGTAATGACCTGCTCTATTTCAGAGAATTGTAGTTGAAACTTCCGAGAAATGTACTTTAATTTATAGCATTGGTGACTAATCAATGGTTGTTGTGTCTGGTCGCCTGGGTTGTTTGGGGTCCACCCCACACAGTTGGGGGTTGAAGAGCGTCCACAAAAGTTGATGTATTATGGTCTGGTTATATTTTCATACAGGTTGGTTTCATGACTGTGTTCCTCTTCTACTAATGTGGATGGTAAGTCGTTGGTGTTCATTAAATCGTCTGGGACTGCCATTTTATACTCGGTCTGGGCCGAGTGATTATCAGCCAGTTCTTCCAAAAAGTGTACTCCACGTAACGTATTCGATCCCTGAGTAAGTAATGTTGCATTCCGCGTTCCCCCGCGTTGTTCCGGGTTCATATTTGGTAAACTGAATAAGGAGGTCAAAGATTAAATTCTGACGGAGTTTATTTTCGCGGAATCAAGCAACAATAGTCAGAGTTGTTGTCCCAAGTCCGAACACAAATATCGTCATCTTTTCCAACTCGTCATGGACATTACCAGAGCGATAGTCTGCGTCGTTTGACCTAGACACAAAGTCCTGTTCGGTTCAGGAAATAACTTCTGCTTCCTTGTAGTGTATTAGAGCCCTACATATGGCTCCGGGTGTGGCGTATGTCTCCAACAGCGATCGAGCGGCTTCTGACAAGTAAGTTACACTTGCGTAGCAAACCTTGTTTCTTGTAGATCCTAATTTTTTGTGGATTTCCCCGTAAGGAACTGCGTTTCCGGAACTGAATGTCCACTTCCAGGATCAAGAAGTGAAAGGTAGTGGATGTACACGGGAACCATCCATATATTTTGGCCATATAAACGTCCAAATTGATCCAATCGCAGGCCGGCCATTCAAACGACGTAGGTTTTGTCCTGTATATTCATATTTCCTGAAATAAGGAAAAGTATGAAGGCCGGGCATTCAGTGTTTGTACTTTTTTCAAATTCCGGAAATTAACGGAAAACAATTACGAGAGTAGCGGTTTTGTGCATTGTTGTTTTTTAAAAAATAAAATATTATCAAGAGATTGGACGGAGCAGTACGTGTAGTAGAAAAAGTGACATATAAATTCATACAGCAAGGCAGAAAAGCAAAGAATAAATAAATATGTAAAAATACTGAATGCCAAGTTACAACAGGTGAGATGGTCCAATTCACGTTGACGTCAGACATCGAATTCGTTGTAATAAATATAACTAAAAATATTTTACAGGCAATAATCATTCAAGTGGGCTATAAACTGTCAAGTTAACATATTACATTCCGTATAATTGTTTTACAACGAGATGATGCCAGTCACTGGCCACTGTGGCCGACGCATTATTTGGTTACAATTTTTTTTATTCGGAGCAGATTACGATAGCATCATAAACGGGAACATTACTTGCACTGAATTGAATGGAAATCGAAACATATATATAATAATAATGCTACTATAGTATCGCACTATGCCATACATGAATAATTTATAAGAACCAGTAGTTCTCATCAATAGTTCATTCATACTGTTAATTAGTAAGGAACAGTGTGAATAAACTATTTGTTATTGACAAATATTTCATTCATACACTTCATCCACCTGCACCATGTACTGGTACTAAATGGTGCAGATGGATGAGCGGAAATAGATATTGTCATAATCATTGCAGTATCCTACTAAGAATTCTGATAGAAAGTAGATAAATTAACGTATTGCAAGAAGTCAAGGATTTGGTGTCCCCATCCCAAAGGCCACCGAATAGGACGAATTGGTCACCGTATAGACCATATCTTGCACATTATATAGCCAAAGACAGTCCCATCTTCTTTGATGACCCCCGAACATGACCCCGATTCCATATCTACCTAAACAGATGTGATATATAGAAATGAAAGGAAATAAATTAACGTATTTCAAGAAGTTGGGGATTCTTTATTCACATCCAAGAGGCCAATGAAGGAGACAATTCAGTTCCCATCTAGATGCCTTGTGCATGATAAGCCAGAGACGTACCCATCACCTTCGATAAAACCCTGAACATGAACCCCGATTGCATATCCACCTTAACATGTACTCGTTCCGAAGAAAGTTAAACGAAGAGAGAATTTTTTCCTGGGAATAGTTTTGTTTCTACATTTCATACCCATGTTTTCTGAAAAAGTTCAAGTTTTACATTATCAATAGTACATTCATTTTCAAGGACATTCTCATTGTTGTATGATATTACTCATTCATAATTTAGTATTTTAAATAGTGTTTTCCATATTTTTAATGGTTTACTGCTATGTTGCGTGTCCGTCGCTGGGAACGACAGGCTATAAATAAAGCGGTTGCTTGCAAATGTATATTTCATTATATATAAAACGATTATTTTAGCTTTATTCCGTTAATGATTCATACACATGTCACGAAAGAGCATTATTCTGTCTGAAAACACATTTCCCGTTTATTTGAACTTCAGGAACTGTTCACTGAAATTTAGGATTATCAATATTTTCATCAATATTTTGTTCCAAATACATATTACCGTTTTCGATCTCGGGAGATCGATTATAAAATAATCCATTTTTTCAAAAAGCTTCATATCATATCCATTATGGATAATTTTATTGGGCCGTGCGACGGCCCGTCACACGGTGGAGTATAAATTTAGAATAATATTCCATTTTCTTACATATTATGTATGAAAATGGATGAACACAAGACAGTGTTCTGTCTTCCTCCATATTTTTTCATAATATGTAAGAATTCGATATGTAACACAAATTATAATTTTTCTCTAAACGTTTTTACAAGCAAATAATTACACAGGCTGTCACATGATTTGGTTACAAGGTTTTTTATTTGGAGGAGATTGAAACAGCTGAATAAACGGTAACATTATTTTGTACATGATTGAATGGAAATCGAAACATATATAAGAACCATACTGTAAAAAGTAAGAGTATAAATGAAATATTGGTTAGGTTATGATGGAGATAGATGGAGGGTAAATAGATATTTTCGATAATGCTCTGAAAATCCTATGGTTGAGAAATATTGATGAAAAATAAAAAAACTAAATATACTAATTTCCGTCAAGATGATGAACATGATCGATACTGAAATCAAGGAGAAGTCCGTCACCCTTTTTAATGGGATTTAACTACCGAATCTTCAAATTATTGTACGAAGATACAGCAAAATCTGTTATCAACTTCTTATTCTGCAAAACATAGCAATTTTCAATTCTTGAGCCATCCATGTTTTCAAGAAGAGATGACTCATCACCAGTCAAATAGGCACAATGATTTTGTTTATCTTGTTACGCTCCATGGTGCTGTTACAATCAATACACTCTTCTTGCTTCCGTCCGCGGCGGTGATTTTATGGGTACATTTAGCACCAAATTTCATGAACTAGACTTTTGCTACAGAAAGCAAACCATCGATCTATGCTTTTGTAGGAGAAATGATGTCCCCAATATTTCGGTAAACGAAGGTTCCATAGTAATAACCCAAAATAGAATATTGGAGAAACGAATTTTCTGCGAAACCCCCCAAATCAGTCTTTTCGTGTTTGGTAGTGGACGGTTTCACGATCAAACCTGTATTCCCTGCTTCCACAGCACGTAACTATTCTATTAGTATTACATCAAATGAATGCTTCCACGATAGCCTCCACATATTCCACAGAATGAGAATACCACTGTTGTATATATTAGGTTTTCCAATATAGGGAAACGAAGTGAATAATTGTACTCGCAAATGTCTGAACAGCAGGAACTACAGCTTTAATTCCCCATATATCCCCCTTTTTCACATCAATGGCGTCCACGTGTCTAATAGATAACCGTGTAGCTTGAATATTTTCTTTCATGCCGAAAATGTATGAATTATCGTTGAGAACCTGCTGAGAAAAATCTGTAACCAATGGAATCCAACATGGTTCCAAACATAAATCATCCATATCATCCCCAACAAATTTTCTCTTCTATGGCAGTAGTATAAATGCCATTGCCACAGAAAATGTACCTGCACAGTGATCGACTACAAACTCACCTGGTCCAGTAAACGTTTCGATAATATTCATCGATAATTGAGTTTTTTTGCTCGGAACATAACTCCTGCATCGTCAACTTGTGGTTGCGAAGGTAAGAAAATCTTCTCTCTGTTTGTAACTCTTGGTATTTTGTTCATTTCATTGCCTGTTTCTCGCTTAAGTGTATGAATGGTCCCGGGACGATTGTGCTTGATTCTTCTCAAAACGTGGTTCCACTTCATTCATTATTCCATTAATGGCACAGCAGTAGTATTTCGTACTCTTTTTCAATAGATCCATAAAGTTTTGTGCCACAGATCTCAAAGTATCTTAAAATGCTGTTATAATTTCCTCTTCTTCTTTAGCTTCTGTTTTTTTTACCAAAGAACATCTTTTACAGCATCGATTTCTTCAGTATCATTGTCATCTTTCCAATGGTGTTCCGTATCAGTAAATTCGTTAGTAATCTTCGATTTTTTTCGGGAGCCCGAAGACTCGAAGATCGAAGGCCTCTCACTCTTTCCAGGAGAATTTTAACGATAAGACTGAGTCGTTTCAATCGTTAATCACAATCACCTCCGTCGAGGTTGTGGTATAAACTTCTGGAACGAAAATATTCAGAGTATTAGACTCAACACCCAGTAGGCTACAAGATTAATGCGGTAGTTCCAAACTGTCTTCTTTGCAGGAGAATGGCACTAAGAAAGGTGCAGTTTCCATGTTGAAATCAACTCGTACATCATATGATTGACCAAAATGTTATGCAGGCTGTTAAAACGTTTCTTGGTGATGTATCGGAATGTCGCATCCTGATCTTTTGTGCGCTTCGAAGAACCTGGGGACGTCAATTATTCTTCAACAACGTGACCATTGTCCTCATGAAATTTTTTTCCTGTGTGAAAGGATACAATCCACTTTGTTCTGCAGATATAACCACACTGCGTGTCAAAATATGGTAAAAAACCATCAATTTATTGATGGCCCGGTGGGGGTGCTCCTGTAAAAATGTTGGAAATTATCAAATATTTTGTAAAAATCTGGTGCTGTAGTGGGGCCTGACCCATCCAAAATTGATAATAAGCTGCAGCGTTTTGTAATGGGTTTCAATGTAATTGTACGACGTTCGGAACCACTGATATGGCGAAAAATTTCAGAAACGACAGTGCAATAAAAATACTAAAGTTGAGTGTCACCGGGAAAATATATTCATATGAAAAGTTTATTTTTAATGTATATGGTATATTCCCAACATATCGTATCTCATATATCACATATATCATACATTCATGAAAATGTTGATATCAATAAATTGTTCCATTTTCATACATGCAAAACTTTTAAAGTATCATGACAATTATCATAGAATATTTGTTGAAAAAAAGCGTAGATACGTTGGAAGAAATCATGGTATGCTTCCTTCCTTTTTACATTGACACATATAAACACAAATTCCCACATCCCTTCGTAAAAATCATTGAAAGTACCATTCCCACATATTGTTTTAGATCTGCTCACTGACTCACCCTCTCTCCTTTGGATCTCTAATGGTCAAACAAAGTAATGAAGAATGGAAGCTTGTTAGAGAATAAATAGGTGTTAATTAAGGATGGAAAATTGTTAACAAACAGTGGACAACATGAGACTATAGCTAACTTACTTTTCATGATAGAGTAATGATGAATCACGCTGCATTATATTGCTATCAATACTCGAGATCACGCTCTTCTGGATGGAAATCCAGATCGGCTGTTGAAGGAATGAAAAGCTGTTTTCTTTTCTGTGTCAATATGATGATGTACTCGTCTTTTAAAGCATTTATTGTGCACCTACCATGCGTATTACATGCATATATAAGAGAAACTTTTCTCGCCGACTTATCAAGTTCGACAAACTGAAACTATCTGTCTTTAATCTTATCTAAAGTACATAATTTATCCGTCACGAGCGTGAGCCGTTGAACTTTAGTCCAGCAAGTATGATATGACCATCCCAAAAGACCTAAAATGATAAAGCATACTTTCGAGTTGTTATTGTCACATAATGTGTCTACTATACGATTATTTTCAGATCCTTTACGGGCGATGAGTTCCACATCATCTCCCGGAATCAGAACGTGATGGTCAGAGTGGCGAACTCCATGGTATTCTTTGGAAGACATTATCACATTAGAAAATGTAGATGCGGAACCTCGTCGAAAACTGTAACCAATAACGTCTTCGAATAAATCGAATAGTTTCGAGAGACAAAATGAAAGTACCAAATTGCTTAGAAGAGATGTTGATGAAGTTTTTCCAATTGAAGAGGAGGCACCACAATTACGTGGATTTTCTGAAAATGGTGATGATGCATAAAAAGAATCGACGATTGATCCAGCGACACTCGTCATAACTTTTTCTATTGAGTTGTTTACAGTTTGTTCAATGTGTAAACAAACATTTGATACATCATATCTAGTCATCATTCTTTGAAGCCCTCTCCTTGCCACTATTTTATCCCTATCAGTACCTTTACAAGAAGTTCTCCAAAGATCACTTATCCGTCGAATCTAGTCTTGGTCAACGCAATGTAGAAGGGCCTATATAGTACTGTTTGAATTTTTGTCACGTGTTAAAGATGATTTTAGAGGTTGGTGTTCAAACTCAAAAAACCATCTCTGCAACAAACAAAATATGACCAAAGGTTGGGACAATACGCGTGAACAATTCTAGTATGCCGTGTATATTTGGTCTATCAATACAGGATCGCATTAAAGCAATTTGGTTGGAGAAAATTTTGAACTGCGTAACAAATTCTTCAGCCAAGGAACGTAAATTTCTGTGATAATCATTGTTTTGTGCAGAATGAACGAAATGGAATTCATCGTCTTAATAAAACTTTGATGGCCACCAACAAGACAGTGTAATAATATATATTTCATATGTTGCACAATGTTAATAACTGGAATTGGGTCGTGGCCCAATGATTGTAATGACGAAGGAATAATCGTGATAATAGCGTATATAGTGTCCTAGTTATGCTATGGAGTCTCCCACTGTTATGATCATATATTCGGGTATGACCGGATGACCCAAAACGACAAAGAGATGTACATATAAGTATGTCCAATTTCAATCATAACTCTGTACATGGGAGTTTCCTGAAACATATTTCAACTAGTCCAGTAATTAGACCAGAAATACAATGGCCCGGTGCGACGACGCTATTAATGTACGGATCAAAATTCCCTGGGACAACCTTAATTACATCAGACGTTAGAGGGATATAGGACTTCACTCGATCTAATTCAACTGATAAATTCAAAAGTGGCCATTTCCCATCTAAAAATATGTCAGTAACGTCTCCGTTTTCTATTCTCGTGAACGTTGCTTCAGCAAAAGTTAAACCAGATGAGCGTATAGCAAATGAACTGAAGAGGCATCTGCAGTGTGATGGTCATGATTAATTAATGGTAGTTTTGTATCCATATGTTCGTTTTATCAAACCCATCTCTATTTCTTCTACTGTTGTAAATCGAAAGGCGCAATGGGTGTACGGAGCTCTGGCGCCGTGTTTCAGGAAGTCTGCAACTCCAGATGCAGCTCAATAGTCCGCATCAAATCCAACTGCATGAGAAAATATTGTCACAGATCGTCCAAGAGCGTCTATCATCTCAAAAACAGTTGTGGAACCTTTAATGGTATCTTCAATGAGTTCATTTAGAATCAAATCTGTACTCATTCCTATCGGTGTCCGTGAAATGGGTCTAACTGAGGCTGAACTGCGTAGGATTGGTAGTAAACATTCTACTGGTATGATGTAACAACTTCCTACAGATCCCTTTGGAAACAGAAGGGACCGTGGGTTAAAGTCATCACCTTAGATCAAAAACGATAGACGTAATACCGTTCGCAATTTTGGAGAAATCTGATGTCCACTGTTTTCATACTCGTGTGAGTCAATTTTCAAACCATATGACTGGTGAAGATGCACAGGAGCATGTTTTGAAATATCATTACTGTTGAAATCCACGGGGCTATCGTTTACTAACATATGTTTATTCAATCGTAGGGCTGTTTGTTTGAATTGATTTGTTTGAATTGATGAATAATCTGTCCATTTGCTTTCCTCTGTTCTTCATCACAATTATCGACATCATTTGATGTACTCAAAGCGTTAAAAATAATATTTTCAGCTGCTGATCGCCATGTCATGACACTCTGAAACGTCCGCCTACTTCTTCGCTTTTTTATTTTTGACTGCATCTTTGGATCGAATGGTCCGCATGAATTTGAAAGAAAAGTGAAAAGATCTTGTAATCTTGATGGAGATTAATTAGTTGAACGTTGAGGATGGGATAAATTACATATCATTTGTAAAACGAGTTCCGGTGTTCAAGCGTTTGAACTGAGAAAATGAAAGAATAATTTTGGGAAAAGTGCAGCAACTCTCTGACTGAAATCGTAATTACAGATTAAAAACAAATCTAATTCTTTAAGTGCATTTTAAGAAGGTAAATGAAGAAATAATTCACTTCCATTGGAGTATTTGAAATATAGTTGTCAAACTCATGTTATTAAATAAGTAAATAATAATTTCCCTCGGTTCTGTACGGTGTAGACCGAAATATTGTACTATCCTGATCATGTGTACAAAATGAATCACATCAATTAATTGGGTGTAAAAATCAGAACGCCATTGAAAATAGACTTTCCATCTGTTCCATCCATACATGATACATTTTAGAAGTAGCACCAAACCACATAATTTCATATTCATGATAAGTTCATTCAGGCGGTATCTACAAAATCATTGAGATGTATATACCTCAAAATGATGTCCTTTTAGAATTGTAATTGATTTCATCCGTGACCACCACATAACTGCACTGATTGACATAGCTTCCAAATCAAAATTATCACGTTATGATTTAAAAACTGTTTTTGCGTAACATATGTATGCATAACTGCCCAATATAATTAATCATGAAAGTAGGTATGATCCTATAACTTTTCCAAGGTCGGAATGGTCACGGAGTACACCCTAAGAATCAATTGAACCATTCTCAACATTTGAATCATCATTGATCATTACCTGCGACAAATTTCCTAAGCTCTTTGTTTCTCAGTACCTTCGACATAGCTAAATCATATCTCACTTTTGTAAATTAGAGGCAAAAAGATTTTAAAATACTTTCCTGTTTTGTCGGGGTGGGAAGGAAATTATGCATCTTAAGGCAATAGATTACTTGATTCTTTAATTCCTCCTGTGCATCTTTTATTCCATCTTTCGAAATTACGTCCATCATACTGGATACAATATTCCTCAACATTATCGAAACTGCGAATATGGCTTTCATCGAATCTCTGTTCGCTGCAAGAAAAGATTCAGGTGAGCTATACTGCATGAAACCAGTATAAGATGTGATAAATAGACAAGCTACCTCAATTAAACTCACTGGCTTCACAATGATGTGGACCGTATCTTTGTTCTCAGTACAGGTGCCATTAGACTGGTCATTTTCTTGTTCACAACAAGATTCTTCATTTCTACACTCATTATCTTCATTTTTTTGTGATCTAGTTACCACTTTCCCATCGCTACAAATATTAACTTCATGTCGAAAAATAGGTATCATCTCCTTATGTGATTCTATCAAATTGGACAATATTTCGTTATTCCGGTTATCAATCATGGCGTTTGTCATTTAAATGGGTACATCAGATCCATTTCTTTCACCAATTCTGTTCATTGTCTGCGGAATCTCATTTATATCAAGTACAGCATTTTGATCAATTTCCTTGCACCACGCCATTGTAAGATTTTTCTTTCTCAACGTGGTTTTGAAAGTATCCCATGGTACAACTGCATAAAGAAGATCATCGAATAATCCTTCTTTCTCATTATCTCTGCTCCTATGCATATGCGGTATAACGTGACTATACAGTCTGCAACACGCATGGGCGGGCGATGTCGTCAGGTTTCAATCCTTCACTACTATCGCTTTTTTCCTTATAAATAACCGTTTCTTTTTTTCACGTGCGAATATTAAATGTTTCAATTTGATGAAATCTGGCTTTATCCAATTCATCTGCTTCAATTTCTGACCAGCTTCTGGATCTCCAGTCTCACTACATTCTAAAATTTGAAATGAACCTAGAAAATTCTGTTGACCACTTCGTACCATGGATGCAACTATTTCATATCGAAACTCACTGAAACACTTCGCCACACTTCTGGATGTGTACTTCTTTCTAGATTCTTTTCTACCGGAATAAAGTAAAAAGATCATAATAGCAACAGCGAATATATCCGCTGAAGGAGGTCTTTCATTCTTGCTATTACTGAGAACTTGTACAATGTGACCGAGTGTGCACAGTTGAAATGTGCCTTATAAGCATGCATCGCTGAATGTTTCATCTAATAATTGCAGTTTTATGTCCATGTTTTTTATTTTTTAAGTTCCCCCCTTTTCCTTCAGGGAACCTGTCGTTCCTAATAGAGCTGTGAGATTTACAATATCCGTTGAGATTATTGTCATACTTTTCATCAATTTTTCATGTTCTTTATGTGCTTCCTTTCTCGACTCATCATTTTTCTGAGTAATTGAATTTTCCAGTTCCAATATCATTTTCTTCACCATTGATCCATCTAACAAATCTGTATTTATGCCACTTTTCAAAAGCGGTAGTTCAATAATATTGTTTCTATTTGTCTTTTGAGTTACCTCTTCTACTGCTGTACTACCATGAATATTTCCAGATGATCGGTCAACAACTGAAATTCCACGACGCTTGGATCTGAGATGGGATTTCCTGTGTATATTTTTGCTTTCAAAAATCTATTCCAAACAGGGACTGCCGTCTTCACTTACTTCACCACCAATAATGTTTTCTGTAATTGTTGAAGGTGCTCCTGCAATCTGCTTCATGTCAGATGATTTCTGCAGAACCTCTGGTGCGTGATTATTACGAATATTTGTATGTGATTGGAAGGGAAGTAATGGAGATTCTATATCAGTATTACCATCACTATCATCAATATTTTGTTGTGGTGCTCCTGCAATCCGCTTCATGTCAGATGACTTCTGTAGAACTTCTGGTGC
Organism: Odonthalia washingtoniensis; assembly: GCA_032358235.1. NCBI lineage: Eukaryota > Rhodophyta > Florideophyceae > Ceramiales > Rhodomelaceae > Odonthalia > Odonthalia washingtoniensis. Next base: position 11,538 of record JAULBU010031510.1, read on the forward strand.
GCGATTATTACGAATATTTGCATGTGATTGGAAGGGAAAAATGGAGAGTCTATATCAGCATTACCATCACTATCATCAATAATTTGTTCTGGATGAGTCGATTCGCCCGCGTTAATATCTTCCTTACCTTTTCCCATTTCATCTTCGGAATGTTTGTTCACGGCAAGCAATACAGCCTCGTCATCAATATTACCCCTAGACCTTGAACTACGGCGAAGTAATGTCGGAACTTTCACGGATGCTGAATCAATAAGCTTCCTTTTCGGGGGCTGTTTCTTCTTTTGAGCAACTGACCACGTCTTGTGCATAGTAGCTGTTTTTCTTCTCAATACATTTCCTTTATCACGTTGTTCATCCGATTTCCTGTGACAATAATCATTACCGTTTTCTGATGATGCGAGAGAGGGCCTACGTTGCTTTCCGGAAGCAAGCTGGTCCATTGTTCCAACTTTTTCTAACTTATATTGAACTTCCTTAGACATATTGATTTGAGTTGAGCTCGGGAATTGTGATGATAACTGAACTCAGCACTATTCTCGTCCATGTTTTTAATTAAAGATTTATTTCCAGCAGTAGTTGTTTTCATGTTTCGTTTTCGCATTAACCGTAAATTATTATTAGATCCTCCCATCTCGATTTTCGATTCATTTTGTGTGATATTCATTTCTTTTTGTTATGTATCCAATGTCAGTGGAGAGCACTGCAAATAGAATCAGTCCATGAATAAGTAAAGAAAATTTAAATACGACTATGGTGTCAATTTTTTCGAAAGCGAAGCAAATGAAGAAGTTGGATAAATTGTATCGAGTTATAGATTATAATTGTAAAATCAAATCCACTATTTCTTCACAACTAGACGAATTCTGATTGAAACCGTTACTGTTTCGATAGTTCTACCTAGAAAGTAGCTTGAAAAATCTTAAATGTTAGTAATTTACGGTCCGAAGTAACTTGGTTCAAATATTAGGAAACCTTTATCGGGTTATATTTCTTTAAACGCGGTCATGATCATTGACAAAGTAATTAGTTGATAAAATAGAAGACAGTTTGAATGAAAAGGTCACAATTTTCTATTTTTAGTAACGGATATTAAAATTACATCTTCAAAAAATTAATGATTCGCTACAATTAATTCCCAGTCTTTCCAATCTACTAATAAAGCAGGTAGTGTTCACATACCATAATAAGTCAAAGTATTCTGTATATTATAGACAGCTACTATTCACAACATTAGTATCTATTCAAACCCAACAAAAAAATATCATTCATCGTAGTCATCTTCACATGTCTCAACTTCTTCAATAAAACACAACCATCATCTATCTACATTTCCAATAGTTCAACATGACTCCATCCCTTCGAAAACGAAACTGGAAAAGAAGAAGTACCCGTCTTACACGGAAGATATTTTCATACTATGGCTGGAGGGTGATACCGAAACATGGTGGCCAGTTTAGATACTTGAAAGTGAAGCTAAGAAAAAACCTCCAGTAGTTGCTCAAGGATCATTATTGTATGAAAAAATAGGTTCATACAACGAAGAAGAGTGTGAAGTAAAATTCCTGATGATAGACGGATGTAAGTTTCAGAGACAAGAAAAGATCCAGAAAAGATAATTTGCAATGACGAGTTACCGTTGCAATCATGGATCTCGCTTGCAGACCTTCCTTCGGATTCATTACTATTGAAGTGACGTCATTCTAAAATTCCAAAGAAGAGACAAGGAACTACCCAGTTTCCGATGCAAATCGCACTAGATTAAGGGTCAACATCTTGAATAAAACCCAGTTACCAAAAGTCATTAACATATTCAACACATAAGTATCAGATAAATTCAATTGTAAATACAGTTGTATACGACGGGTTGGAAAAATCCACCACTAATGAAGCTGCTGAATCGATACAGTTTTTAGATGCAAACATTATTGTCGAGTCACTTCATCAAATGCTAAGAAGTTTAGAAAATGTACATAGAACGGTGCGATCACAGACTCATTCTGAGATTGACGACTGAATTTCATTATGACAAATATACGTATATAATTTCTTCTCAATTTCCAAAGAACAGTTCACCCATGCTTCGTATTAACAAGTGGAATGGAATTTATTACTGAAAACAGTATGACAGTTAAGGTTCCGTGCACTTTACATCAGTTTGTAGCAATTTCTGGAATGATCCAAGCAAGGAAAGATCTTACCTTCTGTATAGTGAAAAACCTTCTTTGAGTTTGTTTCAACAACCTTCTACAGCCATTGAATGTTTATCCATCACCTTTCCACGTTTTTCGGATATATTTTAATCTCTCGGAATAAGAGATCACAGAGATTATGCTGAACTATTGTGTAGGCGAGAAGTAAAGAACAAACGGTCATTTCTCAGGATCGTTGGATCAATATTGAATGATATCCCTGGTGATAGTAAAGAATACATTCACGTTGGTCACAAATCAAAAATTATTGAAAAAGTTACACCATCGAATGCAACTATTCCAATCTTACATCGATCTAACAGCAACTGGGGCCAGGCTGATGGCCGCAATATGTCAAAGTGGGCGTTAAAATATCGTAAATGTCCATGTAACTCATTACTGAAACAGCTCCCTAATAAAAGAACTGTAACACATGGTCATTCAAGTATAGGTGATGCAGATGGGTTGTATAATTTATCTTGGACAAGGTTTCGCATGCCTTCATCATCCTTATGGACAATAGATGCAAGGAGAACGAAAGATGTCATTCTCGGTAATATAAATTTGCTCATACCAGTGTTATATGCTTCTGGAGAAGAAATTGTTGATCAGTTGATTTCTCTCTTAGCGTCGATAAATTATGTGGATTACAATGACAGTAGCAATCAGCAAGCAACAGAAAACATGTAAAGTATGGCCTGGGATATTACTGAGAAAAGACGTACTTAATTGTTTCTTCTATATGTTTGTTCGTCTCCATTGATTAAATAAACGGTATTTTTAATGCAACAATTTCCAATGTAGAACAAGTTTCTTGTTGCAATGATTGTAGTATGTTTGATATGATGTGATACTTTTTAGAATAATTTATGGTGCTTGTATTAATCAAAAGAACCTAGAGCACGCAATCTACGCATATATCGTGTCACATTCTGTTGATTATTTTGTCGTTAACGGAGATGTTGAGGAGGAAGATGATGATATTGCTTGATGCATCGATCTTCGACTTTAAAAATATTGACGATTATTGCGAAGAAGTTTGTTTCTGATTACTATTATTGTTAGATTTCATTACGTTCCGTAAATTAGAACCTTTTCCCTTCACCAAATTCAAGGTGGCAAGAGAATCCATGAAACAAGCGGAAATGCGACTGATACCACCATTACCAAGGCCAATATCACGTTTCTCTGGAATGACATCTTCCATCTGAAAACTAAGCTTCGTAGAATTGATTGTAGATACCGATATTCATCAAAGCGTTTGTAAGGCAACAACCCATGAGAAATGCCTAACTCATGTCGTAGACACCCTTGACATCACGTTCGGTAAGTTATTTATGAGTATCGATCCATGATTCAATAAGATAATCGCGAATGGATTAGGCGACCGCTTGGTATGCACACTGATCGTCAATGTTGTAGAAAGTGCCAGCAAGGGCGTACTCTGCGTGATTGAAGACTTGACCCTGGATGGCAGACACATCACGTGGAAGTCATTGGGTCATGAGAGATTGGAGAAGCTGACTGCGTTTTGAATCCTTGTACGTGGCATCGATAGTGGTGGTAGTTACCGTAACAGAGTAGTGAGACTCCGGGACGTAGATGGTACCATGGACAAGATCGCGCAAGTAATACGTGCAATTCTTAATAGAGAATGCGTTTGAAGTTGGAGAAAATGAAAGAAGGGTTGAGATAATTGGTTCTTGTGGATGTTAAAGGCGGATGGTGAGGGAACGGTATTACAGCGAAGAAGTGCACGTGTGAGAATGTGTCACCTGTCATTTACCTTCAAAAGTAACATCTAGGTGATTTAGAGATAGAAAGAGGCCTGGTCAAAGCCCGAGAAAGATTTTCTACCGTGCAGGACAGTCATAAATCGTCGAACTTTAGGGCAAGGTCACTATTGTCCCACGGGAGGTCAACCCGTACTACAGACTACTATGGATTCGCACTTAAGAAGCAGTAGTTTTTTACGACCTGAAGAAGGTACCGGAAAAGTTCCTATTTATATCAAAAAACTACTATTGCAGGGATGTGGGACTGGTTCAACTGCCACGTTGGTAACGTGTGAATGATTGTCACATGGCGTTTAGTTATGTCACCGCCGTAGCTCATTCGTTTTGAAATGAAATTTTAGTATAATATAATATTATTGCTCTAGGTTCCCTACTATATTCTGAGCATTTTTGTAGGCCAGGTTCGAATACCGTCGGGGAACGTATTAATTCATCTACAAAAAATTCTCCCCTCCACCCGTATTGAAAAAAGCGACTGTTAAATAACGGCGATGCTTTAATTTTCTGGATGTTATTTTTTGGTTCAAGAGCATCTCGAAAAGGGGCACAGATTGATTAGATTTAGTGGAAGTGTGCCCAATTTTGGCATCTCAATTTGTGGCGATTTAATAGGGAAGCAGGTGTCGGGGAATCCTTTTGGAGCCCAAGTGTGCCCCAAAGTGTGTTTGGACAAATTTGGCTAATTTATTTTTAACTAAAACATAGGATCAATTGGCCAATGATATGCGAAGATACTTTGAGAAGATAGTCGTTAGTGCATGTACATCTACAACCGAATCAATTTGAAGTGCATATTGCAGTGAAGACCCACCCGTTCATGATTTTGATCCATCTCAAACACATGTCATGTTCACCGCTGTGGTGGAAAAGAGGCCCCCAC
>JAULBU010031521.1:0-16402 GCA_032358235.1 Odonthalia washingtoniensis
AAACTTATTGTTGATTTTTCATATCATACAGTAATATGATCATATTACTGTATGATAGCATGCAGAGATAGGGTTAATTCCGTCCGAAACCTTCGAAATTCATTCCATGCCATCTGCCAATGTACATTAATTGAAATAATTAGAATAATGATTCGAGTTGCAAATGTATAAAAAGATTATTTATAATCAATTAAATACGAAAATAATATTGCTGCAAATATACAACTAAAATTCAGTAATCAGGAATCCCAAATTTTTCGTCGTCCACAACTGTTCAAAGTCAATTGACCTTTCGTTCTTAATTTCACAGTAATTGCGCCTACAACACTCTTCTTATCGGCAGTTCAAGCTCATATTTAAAGCGACCATTCTATTTCTATTACTATCAGTCCCAATTGAGCAAAACGGAAAATGAGCATCCAAGATGAAGCCGTGTCAAGATCATGCGAAAATGAGAAATCTTCATTGGAATTGGACTCTGAAAGAGCGGAGTTATTTGTTCTATCTCTTGCAGTGTGGCTGTGCTTCTTGGAGAATTTAAGTGGTACGAAACCAGTCGAAGAAATCATAATGATTTTGAGAGACAAGGACTTTGACTGCAAGCTGTTCGTTGGACGGGTACTAAGTATGAAAAGTTGTCATGATATAACATCTAGAATCCTGCAAGACCAGGAACGAAAGTGAGCACGATATACATATGTATGATGGTATTTACAAAGGAAGTATCTATTGGAATGTAGCGAACAAATCTTACTATTAATAAGATGATTGCAATTGTCGCTATAGTAAATGGAATTTATTTGTTCCAAATGAGCTTTCCCTTCACGTACGGTACATTTTGTCATGCGGAATGATGTTGCAAGACGTAATCTATGAGAGAAATGTAAGAAAAAGAAATTTAGTAGTAGTAGTAGTAGTAGTAGTACCGCTACTACTACTGATCATCATGATAAGTAATAGTAGTAGTCGTAGTACTATTAGATGTAGTAGTAGTAGTAGTAGTAGTATGTGGTTGTACGGATACTACACACATTAGTTTGTAGTACACAATAACATTGTGAAATATTGTATTAGGTGTGGTGAGATAAGGGAGAGCTACAAGCTTATTAAGGTAATTGTAATGAAAAAGTACGCTTCTTACCGGTAAAGATGAATGGGGAAAGAAAGAGAATTGGTAACATAGTTGTATTTGTATTGGTGTGATTGATATGAAAATAAGTAATAGTAAAATAAATAGAGAGTCATGATAAGAATTCTCAGTTGGAAATGAAATGTAAAACATTTGAAATTTGAAATCGATCCATGTGGATGTATCACAGCATGGAAAATGACATACATAATTGGAATGAGTAATTTGAAAAACATGGATTGTACTGATCCTTGATACAGTCCTGTAATTTAAAATGAATGTTGGCACTAGTATTGTGATGGGTAATTGAAAAATTATGCAGTTTGGTTCATGCATTAGCATGAACCAAACTACATAATTTTTCAGACCTTTGATATGTTGTATAAAAACAAAATCAATCACTGTGCTGCCGTTTATTCAACTGGACTTGTCATCAAAAGCAACGTCGAACAACTTCTTCGTTCTGCAAAAATTGGTAAGAGTCAGAATGGAAAGCCATGGTAAGAAAATACGTTAGTCAGAAAGGTTTCAAAGAGTATCTCAAGAAGAAGAAATTTCACCGAGCACTGGTATTAGAAATACACTCCGTGTTGGGGAAGGGGACAGAGAAGGACAGCGCACGGAACGTGAAACGGCGGTCCCACTGGTAAGGGGAAGAATTAGAGGAAAGGGAAGCAAAGGATGACGCCGAGTAAATATAGGAACGGACTTCACTAGTGTAACTTTACGACCATCACCCAATCCCTCCCATAATGGAGATGACTGGCAGCATTCTGCTTCTGATGATGGATGTGGAGACAACGGACTTCAACAACGAGTATTGTTGCAATAGTCTGCCGAAGAACTACAGCAAGTATTGACAGTGGATTTGAAGCACGATTTAGTGCATCAGAGAACGGAGAACTCGTTGTATTGAGGAGACTGCTGAGTAGAGCTACACCTGATCTGGATGATGTTGCCATGAAACTGACTAGAAGTAAGATAGAGGTAAAATTTGGTGATGAAAATATATTACAGTTAGACACTGATAAAAAAGCGCTGGAAACGAAAAACAATATGCTTGAAGCCGAAAATGTGAAGCTGCGAAGTGAAAAAAATGCTATTCTAAAACTGAACGAAGAGCTCATTGGGAATTTAATTTGGCACAGAGAAAGGAAGATACACGACGGAAAAATCCTGGAAAGTCTTTACCCAGAAATTTCCTTGAAGTTGCACTGAAACGAGACAAAATTTTATTATCATGGACAAGGAGGGAATCTTCTGAACTGAAACATTTCAAAGTACACAAGAACGATTGTGGGAAGGACGTGCAGAGTTTGTGTAGACGATGTGTGTTAGTAACTCCGATGGGAAGGGTATGGTACCTCATCCTCCCTCCGTACACGGAGATAGAAAAATGTACTACTCGGCTTCCTCTGATAGTTATTTCCACATTTTGAAAACTATTGTGGTTCATGAATTGAAATATGAAGGATAGGATACATGTTTTTAAAAAACATGAGCTGAGAACAGAGCCGATTTAAACCTTGATGGAAAACCAAGCCCTTATATCCAGTTTAAAGCAGAAGATGTGCGATACACTGAGCTCCCTGTAAAGGACATCTTGAAACAGACAATTCAATACTATGGACTATAGAATTTGTGGTGCCAAGCACCGCCTGTATGCGATGGATATTCGGGAGATAAATGGGAAGTATCAGTTGCGAAAGAAACGTTTATTGGAAGAATTGGAAATGGGAATAAATATGGCTAACCGTGGTGGGGACGTGTCGATCTTTCGAGGTTAGCATACTTTGGGAGATTGCCATTTACAATACAGGATGGACGAAACAAGGAGCAGTCATCTGTTCAAGGTGATGAAGATGGTCGCAGAAGTAATGAAAAAGATGAGGATATGGTAAAATTGTTCCGTAATGAGGTTGGTGCACCCATACTGCATGAAATATTGGGTTATATACTAAACTTTGATCCGACAAGTACTACCGATGGGACTATCATGAGTATTTAAAGGTTGAGCGCTTGGATTCGTTGCATAATTTCATGCCTTAACGTCCAATAAAAACGTGGTGGACAGATGCAGAGTAAATATATATCTGTGTTTGAGCGGACTCTTCCAGAGACAACCAGCCAAGGTATAAGATGTATGAGCAAATTTTTGTCGATGTGATCAGAAGAATTACAGCTCTCACAGTTCTTGACGACTAATTAAATGGAAGAAGTAAAAATTGTCGTCATGAATATGGAGCGGAATGCAACTGCTATAGATTTTCTCCCGAGTCGGGACCGTGTATTTATTACAGTCTATCACAAATGGTTGGGAAAATATATTAGTACTGAATTTGGAACTATCTATGATTGTTATATTGCCAAAATATGTAATGAGTGGTCCTCCATCAATCTACTTGGTGATGTTGATGTCCTAACAGAGGCTATCGGAAATATGGAAGAAATATTTAATGCAGAAGCAAGTGACGGTAATAATTAGGATGGCTACATACAAGAGCATGTACATGACCAGGATATAATTGGAATCACGTTGCATGATGTGTTGGGAGAGAATAACCAATTAAGTGAAGTTCAGCCTGATGACATCAATAATTAGTCTAACACATCTGCTATTGGGAAGCAATTAGAAAGAAACGCACCATCGAAAGTTCGTCGTGAAATTGAATTTAGTGACAGAGAGATTGCCCAGGATATTTCAAAGGGAAATAATGTGCGGGAGACGGCAGTATCTTCGAATATGAGGATGAGTCAGACGACGAAGACAAGCCACTGGCCGATACTGATACTGAAAGCTTATGTTTGGATGTTAAGCACAGAACTAGGCAAGAAGGAGGATAGAAGTGGCGAATTAAGAACCACGTCATTTTAAAAGTAGGAAAACTGTCAGTGGATCTCCCAACAGTGTTCTGCGATCCAGTGAAAGACTTTTGGGAAAGAAGAACAATACGAAGTAGATAGCATAAGAAGCAGAAAAACATTGATTTGTTATAATTTCTGTGAGATATCTATTTATCTTATGTGGTTTGCGTTATTGTTCTGCGTACAGGAGTAATTTGAAAAGATGTGGGGAATAAAATATGAATTTCAAGAGTGCAATGTTTATCATGGAAATTTAAACACGGAATTGGTTTATTAGCTATAGTGCATCAGTAAAGATATATATTGTTTAAACATCAGATCTTCACTGCAGTAGATTTTGACTTTCCCTGTAACCGTTGGATCTCTGTACAAACGAATAATGTATAACAGGTGATGAGTATATGTCAGTTCATCTGATGAAGAATGAACCACAAAAAGTTGACCGCAGAACTTGATCAGAACCCTCAACAGTGTCGAATGGAACAATACCAAACCATTCTGATGCTGTCACAATGCTATCTTTGTCACCGTGTGATTTTTTGTTTTGTGAGACTGTATACTCCACCTCTTCGCCCAGTTCCCAACGAAGGCAAGCGCAATCCAGAGCAATGTCAACACCGTCTGTAGGAGAGGTTTCTACCATGTATTAGACAAAGGCCATTTCACTGGAATCTGATTTCAATTTTTGCTTTACATGGAACAGTGGAAGGACTTTTGAAAACCAGAGGTTCAGGTCATTGACAGAAGCACCTCTCATCAACACTAAACTGTTTTTTACAGCTTTTCTCGCCCCAAATTGGTGCGAAGCCAAAATGCGTTGCTTACATTTCCTACAGACATCCTTCCTGGGAAATATGATTATGTTAAGTGCTTCATCGTAATGTTTCAGAGTAGGTAAGAATCCCCCTAACACGAACGCAGATTTCAAAAACTTAATAGATATGTAATTCTCCACTGTATCGACATTGTTTTCTTCGAACTTTCCACAAAGAAGTTTTGCAAAGGTCTTTAGCACATAAGTTTTGAAAATGGAATGTAATATTTTCGAGTACTGACTACAGTTGTCCTACATTTATCGCTGAGAGTTGGGGCTAATACTGAATTACCAAGTTCATATCTATGGACGATGTTATACAACGAGACAGCTTCCCCGTCTCGTACTAGTTGGAGGATCATATTTCGGATATATTCATCATTACTAATGTCTATTCTGGAAGAAAAATGGTTTGAGAGCAGCTGTCTCATGATGGGTCCATTTTTGTAACAGCTCTTTTTGATGTTGTCCTATAAGCCATTTTTATGAATGGGTTGAAATGTTCAAAAGGTGGAGCATTAAGCATGTCCATGTTCCCAAATTTCTTCAAATCTGTGAGGAGATGGTCTAAAAGGTGATATTTTAAAGTTAATAAACTACCAGTTGCATCATCTTCAAATTAATCAGTCATCAACTGTTTCAAAGTACAAATATTACCCTGCAGTGTTTCCAGTTCATTGTAAGATCATTCATCCATAACATTATCGGACATGACAACATCAAAAATATCTGAATAAGCGGTATAAACTTTTGCGAGAGGTTCCTCCTCATAAAAGCCCGTACCGTGATCTACCCAGGCGGCAACGAAAGGAAACACCATATCCAACTGTCTGTAGTTTTTCCCATCCAGAATTCTTCGTATCCCATCTGTTGTAAATATTTCATTCAATTGCGAGGACGATTCTTTCTTTGAAAAGTCCATATACAGACCTGGTAGTGTGTACTCCTTCTTTATGGCAGCTGGTATGGAGTTGGAGGCTCTAAAAATGCTTGTCTTCATTGATAACAATTTAATATTTTTCCTCATTGGACCGCGAGGATGTGACAACGTTTTCGATGACAACTAGTTGATAAAGCAGATCTTAACCAGTTTTGATAGTCCCATGTGTAGATTGTGCAATGGTTCGAAGGTATAAATTGAATACACATCCTGAAGAAACACGTTTGGTATGACCTGCATGTCTTCTATAAATGACTTTCACGGTGCTTGAGAACTATCTGCAAGTAATCCATCTGCTTTTTCAATGAGACGTATTCCATTTTCTGGTTCACCGCTACTCTTACATTCCATTATCTCTACTGTGAGACGCTGAATGTCTTTTAGTGGATGCTTTGTTCCGTCCATGTTTCGTAGTACAAGTGTTAAACCGTTCATAATATCTTGCATTGTTTCCAGAAATCTGGAATATGGTCTTCTGGCCAAAGTTCCATGTCGAATGGCATACGTATGTTTTCATTCAGGCAGGTCACATAAATTTGATACAATGAACGGGAAAAAATTTCACGACGTTTTGTTCTGGAGAACTTGGAAACCAGATCGAGCATGTGTTTGTAGCGGAGATAGTATAGATGCCAAAGATTTGAGCAGAAAATCCATTTTTGCAGCACCCCCATCGGATGTCAATGTTAACGACACCTTGTATATGAGAGGAACGGTGTCGGGAAAAGTGAACCCATGTATTGAGACATTATTATATTATTCGAACATGTTGACATCTGCTGATATGGTTGGTATCCGATGGGGAGAAACTCAATAAGTGTATATCCGTTTTCGTTGAGGTAACGCAGTAATTGTGCGGTGAAGTTTAAAAGTACAGCGTGGACGGGATATGCACCAAGAGCATTAATTTTAAATGATGTCGCAGTTTCATCGGAACATATTTGTATGACAACAAGGAATGATTGCGTATATATTCCTTCATCCTCTACCAAATATTACATTATCATTCACATCCTCCGGAATCACGACTTCACGCCGCTTCATTCTGTACAAATATTTGAAGTATGCAGTCTGTAATGGGTGAGAACTTTTCCGATGTAGTGGAAAATTGTCCTTAAAAACCTAGTCGATGTACAATGTTGGTTAAATTAGCCAGTTCCACTTCTTTTTCAGGACATCAATAAAGTTTTTTATTTAATTCAGGCTGGGTATTTTACATGCATGTTTATTACCTCACGCCGGAACCCGTCACGTACCAATTTATCATTGTAATTCTTGTTCACAACAGCGAGGTAATCAGCGTCATCCTCCATAGTAGTAGTTAACCTCGAGACATCGAAATTTTCTTGACGTATAAAGAAAAGAAGTTTGTTCACTGCTTGTTTGGCACCTTTTGATATAGTTTTGATACTGAGAACAGCATCTGCAATATGATACAAAAACTTGTTCAAAGATTCTGCACTCACCTGATCCTGGATGTCGTCTGGTACAATCTATTCTTTAAGTGCAATATCACTAGGTGCGTCTGCTGACTCACAAAGAACGTAGCGAATTCTTTCACTCCCATCCCTCACCGTATCACCGTGTGCTATACGTACGGCTTATGAGTGTTGGGTGGTATTATCATGCCGGTAATACGGTTACATGTTGGCTCAAATTTGTATATAGCAGTTTGCTTAATCAAATGGAAAAGGGAAGTGGCGTGATGTAGACAATCATGTCTTTCGTACTCAAAATGTTTTATTCCCTTTCCCATGGTCATTATTGATAAAGCTTTAACAGGGTACACTTAATGTATAAATCTTTAAATGTACCTTGATAAAACAATTGACTAGTACAGTATGATACATAAAAATCAGGATGAATTACTGGAGATCCACCGTATCTCCAGTAAATCATCCAACTGGCTCTATATTTGTCCTAATTTTCCAGTTGAACAGTATTGTGCTTTATTTCCTGCAACAAGTTGTTTCATGAAACAGAGGACAATATAGTTTCGAACTGCAGGGAAAATTTACCCTAATTCTTCGCTAATTCTTCACCAAGTGGCAGGGAAGTAGCGGAGAATTAGCGGTACAATAGTTGAACTATTGAACGAAAAAACTTGAAACAGTAATACATTATCGTTCGTAAGGAAAATTTTACAATTGTACACACTTATTTACAGATATATTTTGAAATTCCGAAACGGAAACAGTATGTACGAGACTGTATTTCTCTCGAGACAGTCAACGTGTAACGATAATTTTTATGTGAGCCATCACTTAAAATTTTTATTTCAATGAACGTGTAACAAAAAAAGCAGTGCATTACATTCTGGGGAATATTTTTTTATGGGATTCTCCCATCTACGTGGATGGTCAATTTTTTTTTAAATAAATGTGTAATTCCATCCATGTGGATAGAAATTTGAACGCAGTACATTCGAATAATATACTGTTGAAGTATTGCTTACAGTACCTGAAACTCTCAAACCCGAATCAGAATCAGACCGCCTTCGCAGGAAAGTCTGGCGTAGCAATCTTATTATCAAAAGAACAGTCTTGCACGTTCATTTAGAATGCTGAGTAATCGAAATAACAATCAACATCTCCAATTCAACATCTCCAATTCAACAGAACAGTCATTTCCGGTCACTGAGACCGTTCCGTCATAAGACCATTCAATTCTCCCTACTCATTTCTAATTCAAAACCACACACCTCCGCATTTTAAATACTATGCACTATTTGTTAGTAACGACCTTTCATTGAAAAAAAATCAAAAACCATACATCTATTTCACTGCAATCATACAACAGGAACATCTGCAACTTTCACCCTCCAACTTCACCAATACGACCTTTCCTGTCAACAATATCATCAACTAACACCAAATTTTAATCTACAACCTCACCAATACGACCTTTTCTTTCGAAAATATCTTCAAATAACACCAACACCACAACTAATATGACGCGAGGACAACTGGAATTCGATGAGGCTTGTTTTCGCAAAGCACAACATGTGCAGGATTCAAGTTGGGATAAAACAGCAGAGGAACTGGGGATGAGAGCAGGGAATTCCGTGCACTTGCAAGGGATATTAAATGGTATATTGGTAGTGTGTAATGTGTGGTGTGGCCACAATAAGCGGTGCAGGGGAGGCAAGTACGGATGGACTGTAGCAGCACCTAAATGGTACCCCTCTCATCAGAAAAGGAAAGGAGGACCATGTCGTTATAAAAACGTTCACATTGTGTCCTAGTCGAGGGAAATTAAGTATCCTTTCCAATACTTCCCGAATTATGCTACTCCAACACTTCTAGGTGATATGGAAGACGACGGATATTTCATGTTGGAGTCGAAGAGTCTGGTGACATATGTGTATAGTGGAAGAGATGCATCATCATCGATGTCTGTTCAGACAAGTAAAACATCGCAGGCTGCTGATGAACATATTGATACACAATCTGGTATGGGAATCGTTGTTCGTGAGTTCACCTTGGATGAATATGAGGATATGGATATATGGGTGACCATATTCCAAATAACTGATGTCGACCCCCCCCCCTTCTTGAAATACATAGTGATCATCAAAATGACCTCATGGATTCTATAAAGAAGCAAGGATTTTTGTCTCGTAAAACTACATTAACAGTGACTAACAATCCGAGAAAGAACAAAGGGGTGGAGAAGTTCGAGGAGTTGACCGAGATGAGAATGGAAAAAGGCATCTGAAGTCTGGATCTACGGTGGACATGGTTGATGTGAGGCATCTAGAATCATGTTTAAGTGAACTGGCTCCAGACAGCAGCCTCCAGTACGCTTGGGAACGCAATAATTTCCGGATATGTTTATTACGCCCAAAAGATGGTATTTTTTGAGCAATTGGGAAATAATTAACCACAGCCGGGCAAATAACCTCACATCTGACATTGTGAGAGAAAATTCTAGTTTTGTGGATATCGTTCAAAGCATCATGAACTACTTCGTTAGTTTCGAATCACAATATAACGTTCCATTCTGCGATGTGCGGATTACCGACATCGTTACTGATCTGATGAGAGCTAATTTTCTTCGAGGTAAAAGTAGAACTCATTATGAACGTTCTGTTCGAGTGACCAAGTTCTTTCTCAAAGATGCACCAATAATTGGTATTATCAAGCCGACCACGGAAGGTGGTGGATCCGAGACGAAGGGTGCGTTAAGTTTGGCTCATGTAGCTGACGCAACATTAATGGAGGCTGAAATGGTTTACTTGCCGCACATGGTGTCATCGTCTAATGAGTACATCACCAATCCCGAAAGACCATAACCTTTAAATGCGTCAGCGTTCTACAAATCATGCGTAATAATTCTGAATGGTATCAGGGACATATTGCAAGGAAGCATGACTGATGTCATGTCTATGAATGAATTCATGCTTATGGATGTATAACATCCAAACGGTGCTCAAATGGAAATCGGGCGTCTTTTTACAACGCAGATGAAAAATTTCAGCCATAATTCCAATAAGAAGAAGAAACGGGGAGCTAGAGGGAATTTAAACGAGAAAAGAATTGATTCCGCATTGTCAAAAGTGCGGAAGAATTTCTACCTTGTGAAAAGTAAGTCTAGAAAGACTTCAGGAAAGACTTCAACGTCTAGAAAATTGGGGCAGGATGTTTCTGTCCCAAAAACAACAGCAAGAACTAGAGCTAAATCAAAAGCTCTTTCTAAATTTGGAAAATTAACCGTCTCAACAAATAATGAAGATGACAATGGAAGAGATGATGGAAGTGTTGATGAGAGTGGAACAAGTGCTAGCAGTCAACCATCACCGATACCGAAGAAAATGAAGACAGGGAACAGTAGCTTAAAAACTGAAGAACCTCATACCGCAGAAAGAGGGAAAAGGAAACGGAAAGTGGAGAGGAACATCGTAAATTTTAAGATGACCACCCTCAAGCACCCTGGTAGATTATCCGACGCCTACATTTTAATTTATAAACACTGAAGCTGGTTTCATTGCCAACGCTACAATGCCTTCAGGCTGGAATTCTTCTCCTTCACGTGCTGCAATTGATGATGACGCAGCTATTCACCGACTGGTCTGTTTCCTGGTACCATGCAACCATTGTGCGGAAACTTTTTTCAGCAATAAGGATGTCTTGTTTCTTAAATAAATGGCGTGGTTGTGAGGAACATATCGTCAGTTAACGGAGAGGTTCATAATAAGAGACGAAAATGAAAAAAAGAATATACTTGACAACAGAAGGAACGAATGGTACGGCGAAGCATATTTAGGGAGGAGAGGCACAGAGTTGTGGGGCGACGGCTACTGAATTATGCCAGGTATGGCGGATACATGCGCAGTCCCAGACACATATTTGAAAAAATGAAAATCTTGGACTCGTTTCCCCTAAGAATCTTTTGAATATCTGTATCAATTCGTGGAGGAGACCTATCCAGGAGAGGAACAACGTCGAAATGAAGCTAATCGAAACTTATGGAGTCCTATAGTTAATGTTTCTGTTGAAAAAGATGACGATAAATACCGGGATGCCGGTATTGGACGTTACTCGTCAACTCTGGAACTACTGACAGGAAACATGGAAAATGATGAGTCTCGAGTATGGTCTGCGAGAAGACGTGCTGCATTAGATGTATGGCTCGGCTTCCTGGACACGTTTGTGGGATTAGATGGTGGCGGTTTAGGTTCAGAAAATGCTCCAATTCCAGTAACTGGTGGACGTTACCTTCCGACAGGTAAGAATTGTCTTGGCCAGGATAGAAACAACGATTTGTTGTTGAACTACCTTATCAATCCTGGATTCATAATAATTCTCACCGTGAAGGACAGTTGTACGCTTAATATATGCGCTTCCTCTCATAATTTTTTCACCTATAATGGAGAAAGTCGTTCTAGAGTCGCGAAAGCGTTGAAACTGGAACCACTTGAAATTACTCAATATTCATTGTTCGTTGGACATGGTCAGGTACAACATGGAGGTGCACAATTCAATGGTAGTCATTTCTTGTGGTACTAAATTTACGTTATACAAACCGACCACCAATTGGTTCATGTTATTGCCTTAGCTTATGATGCTAGTTTAAATTTGATAGAGAGTGACATAGAATCAGAAGATGATACAAATCAGTATGAGGCAGAGGACGACGAAGTTGTACTGGGCAGAGAACGACGTTGGAAATTTTGAAAGCAATATTGATGGCACCGTTGAGACACCTTCATTATCGGAACATGACTCTTGATGATACATAACGGTATATCACATTTCAAAATAATGTTTTTTTGAAGTATTTGTAAACTGTTCTTTTCAAATTACAGAAATCAGTCTGAATTAAATCGATTTAATCCAATTATTTGAATTGGTATTCACGTTCCTACTCAAGAAGAACACTTACTACCGAGTGAGTCAGGATGTAGAGTACTTGAACTAATCACCATATACGGAAGGACCTGATGCCGAATCCCCTGAAATTGCTGTCGGACAGCAAGTTTCTCCGAGTATCAAGCTGACACTCGGAGCAAGTACAGGGGTGAATGATATAAAACGTAGATGATTAAACCATTATGGTTGAACCATCTACGTTTTCTATACAACGTCTATCCGATTTTTTGGCCTACTCAACCTCGAAGGTACTCGGAGTCGGCCACAAATTGCAAATCATGTTCCATTTTTGGCTTATATAAGTTATATCAGTCACAAATTGTATTATACAGTTATGATAACTTGAAATTATATCAATGATATAGTAGTACTGCTCATATTTGAGCCTGGCAGCCACAAATATGACGAGTACTACGAGTAAAAATTTGGAAAAGAAAATTGATATAAATTTTCATCCACATGGACGGACTGGAAATTTAGAAAATTATCGCCTAATTTTTTATTTAAAAAATTATTGCATAATATTTTCGATTTTCAGTCCATCCATGTGGACGAAAATTTATTAATATTTTCCTTGAATTTGTTACAGTACGTTTTTCTCACCATCCACATGGATGGACTGGAAATGTAAAAAATTTTCCAATAATTTTTATAATAAAAAATTACTCGATAAGTTTTTGAAAACTTTCCCCATCCAGGTGGATGGAGAAAAAATATTTTCCCAGAATGTTGTGCAGTCCTAATTTCTTACACGTTTCTTAATATATATAATACATATATTAGGAAACGTGTATTTTATATTTATTTTCTCATTTCATGCCCAAAACCATTTCATTATAGTCATCATGACTATAACATGATGTTATGAATGGATCAAAAATAGAAATAATTATACAATTATTTGTTATTTGAATAGGTATTGAATAGTTATTTCAATTTTGACGCGGATTGATGAAATTGTGTTTTATAGGTCAGCTCGTTTTATATTATACTATTCCAATACAATAGAACGTGCCGAGACGACTACCACTACAACAAGTTCACAATTTCAGGATTACAAAACATATTGCAGAATCCATTTATACCACCGTCCACTACTTCAATTAATTACATCTGTCAAACCCGTTCCAGGTTCCCCTTCCATCGCACAACCGATATCGTAGTTCATCTCCCAACAGGAGATTTGCCAATGGTCAACACATTGCACCCGTTCCCGAAGGACACATCTACAGAAATAAATCTACAGTACATCCATGGAACCGATCAAAAACGATTCACCACCAACCTCGGAAAAAGTCTTATCCAACAACATGAAGAAGAAAAATATCAACCGTGACCTTCTCCTTTCACTGGTAGCGGTGTTTGACACTGAAGAATTCTAAAAAAAGTTCTCGGTCTCGCTCTCGGATTGCACACAGGCATTCAAATGGGTTTTACAAAACGCCAGTACCGATGTGGCTAAAAAGTTCGGGGGCATAGCCACGGAGAGAGTGTCATGGAAGCATGTTTCAAGTGATCAAGAAGAAAGTCAGCCATCAGCTAAAAAGGGCAATCGAAGGGAGACCACGTGTTTGGTATGTGAAGGAACGCAACAAACAAGACAAATCCTTCGTTAAATTTTGGATGTTGCAACTTTCGCTGTAACGGACCTCCGAATTTTGCAATGTTTCCAAATAGCGTTCTACGATTTCAACATTTCCGTCCGTTGTCTGTTTTCTGAATGATGTAAATCACCTTCAGATGATTTAGGTCCAGTGGAAATTTCAGTACGGAAGAACTCACCTATCTGAACTTTCTGGGTGACTCAAGCAACAACCTTCGAATTCATCTTTACCTTCCATGCCCTCTTCCTGGTTTCAAAAACGTTGAAACACGCAGACCCTAATCAACGAGTTCATGTCAGGGCTCTTCCAACAAATGGTAGAAGAAGTAGTATTTGAGTTCAAAAGTTGATGAAGGCGTGGTTGT
This sequence comes from Odonthalia washingtoniensis, assembly GCA_032358235.1. NCBI lineage: Eukaryota > Rhodophyta > Florideophyceae > Ceramiales > Rhodomelaceae > Odonthalia > Odonthalia washingtoniensis. The sequence continues at coordinate 14,088 of JAULBU010031521.1, forward strand.
TTCTATCTAGGAAATGTGGATTCAAAAACTTGGCTGAAGCAATATGTCCGTACATATTCTTCAATACAGGAACAGGCCAGTACTCCAGCTTGAAAAACCGGGCTTAGAATGGATTAGCTCCCATTCATCAGAGACTATCTTTCTACTGGATCAAGTCGTACACTTTTCGTCTTTGAACGTAGATATGAAGGCGTGGTCGCGATCACAGGCTGTAGATGAAGCATTGCGATATATATCAGGTTCTTTCTTTTCCTCTTTATCGGATTTGTTGTTGAACAATACATTTCATGAGCTTAATGACAAGCAGTTAATGCAATGGGGGCCTTTCCAACAATTCTTCATCAGTTCAACAAATGATATTCAACCTGATGATCCATATTTCAGACAGGCGTTGAGTACATCACAAGTGATTTCTTCTTTAAACCTTCCCATAATCTTTGCAACATTACCTGGTTTTGTGGCAGGGGAATATTCATTAACGTTACCAATATTTACCGGTAGAGAAATTGATGTACCAAGTAGAAAAAAACTAGTACAACCGAATCAAGTGGCCATGGTCATAATGACAAATCAGAAAATCGTAAATGTACACCAGGTCCCGAACAGGATTTCGGTAAGAAAAGAAAAGCAGAAGCAGCTGGAACTAGTTCGAAAACAACCACAACGCAAGGAAGAAACTATGATGTTGAACATCAAAAAATAAAGGATAGCGGTCTGGATATGGTGAATCCTGCTCATTCATTGGATTTTGGAGCAGCGGATGTCCAATAAATGGATGTTTTAACCAAGGGTTTAGAAGCGGTATGTACAATATACGATGTAGAATTCATGGATATTGTAGAGACACACGAAGATGAGGGATGGTTTACTAAATGGAAACGCCAATCTCATCCTTACAGATCCTCCGTACAATATAAGAAGGGAGCAGGGACACGAAAATTCAGAGCACGAAATTTTCAGAACTACAAACTTGAAGTAGATCGTACAAACGATGAAGACAGTCATGGATCCAGGTGTGCATGGTCACATATTTTGAAGTACACTGCAATTCAATCCTTGGTATCGATATTTGGCTTCGGAGAGAAATCATTATGATGATGATAATGATGATAATGATGATGACGGTGACGGTGTCGGTGACGGTGACGGTGTCGGTGATGATAGTGATGAGTCTTCAAAGTACGAAAAAATTTCAGTGTGGAGAGGCAACCCTTAATTCATGTCAGATCTCCGGTACATATGGATATGATCTCAGAATTCGGAGAGTCACTCATGTATTGATTACGGAGACTGAAATTCACTTCTGGCGTACGAGTATGGATAACGTGGAATTTTACAGTAGAACAGACGATACAAATGTCGGAGAAATTTATAGCAACCACCAAGGTTGGATCAATAGCATGAACAGCATACCACGCATTGTACACCTTGAAGTTATTTACAGGCATAGTAATTCAAGAATGTTTACGAGGGGGAGAAGACCTATGCTCCGTCCGGAGCAGAAAAATGTGTCGTGGATGATGGACTTGGTTTCAAAATTCTTCCAGGCCTGTAATACGGGTATCGATTGCTTTTAGGGAACATTATTTGTTGTTACAGCTTGTTTCCTACTGCCGAAATAACGCCGTTTCATTGGTTACGAAAAGAGCTTGCGTGACTTAGTCAAAATCGTATTTGGTGGAGGTTTATGCACGTCATCTACTGAATCCCGAATCGGATTTAACAGCTGATGCGACAGTTATAACAGCAGCAGAGAGATTCGTAAAGGAAATAGATGTATAAATGGAAAGAAAGAGGGTCGATATGTGGAATACACCAAGTGGCCTTTGCCTGTTCAAACCTTTCCAGACTACATTCTGGTCTACTTTGGAACAACCTTCAACGACTATAAAATTTTCAAGAAGTGTAAGAGCGTAAAAATATCCGAATGAGATGGAAAGTACGTTTCCATATTTCACAGCTTGGTTGCGAGGTGCATTCTTGGTTGAAAGGCTGGTGCTCTGTGTGTTTCGGTACTAAAATCAAGATTCAGACACCGCGAAGCTGATATTGGTTTTTTTAGTGAGAGGAGTTTCGGACCTAATTAACAAATCTGTTTCTACTACGAAGCTCTGATGTACACAGAATTTGGCAAACAAGGTCAGCTTGGAAGAACATATGGTGAGGGCCTCATGGAGGTAACGTTTAAACACTTTGGAAACTGGGCTGCCGAGATCGACGTAAGAGCGACAAACGAGAAAGGCGACCAGAATTCCGTCTGGGTTGCACCGCCACACTTCTGTGCAATGAGGTACATTAACGACAGTCCTGGTTTA
>JAULBU010031532.1:0-16394 GCA_032358235.1 Odonthalia washingtoniensis
CAAGATACAACAAATGCCTGGTAACAGACAATATATAACTGGTTGGGGTAATTACGACGAGAATACTGTTCAAGTATTATACTTTGAGTATAAAACTTACATGAACCAAGTTTTTAAAATAAAATACGGAGAGAATGGTCTTGAAAAAGCAATAGAAAAGACAGATGATTTTAATCCGCCAGAAAATGATAACTTCGAGAGAGTATCAAGAACTATAGAGGTATTATATACTGGAGCAAAGATATTAGGTACTGACGTTATGTTAGAATGGAGATTATCCGAGAACATGACTAGGCCTTTTGCTGATACTACTAAAGTAGAAATGAATTATACTATTTCTGCTCCTAGAATGTACAAAGGTAGAATTGATTCTATCGTTAATAGAATTACCGGTTTTGCCGATATGATTCAATTAACACATCTTAAGTTACAACAAGTAATGTCTAAGATAATTCCTGATGGGGTATTTTTGGATATTGATGGTTTATCTGAGATAGATCTTGGTAATGGAACTAATTATAACCCAGCCGAAGCTTTGAATATGTATTTTCAAACAGGTAGTATCATAGGTAGATCACTAACACAAGAAGGAGGAATGAATGCTGGTAGAGTTCCTATCACGGAATTAACTAGTTCTTCTGGTTTATCTAAGATACAATCTTTGATCCAAACATATCAGTACTATCTACAAATGATTAGAGATGTTACTGGTCTTAACGAAGCAAGAGATGGTAGTGCTCCAGAGAGAGATACTTTGGTTGGTTTACAGAAAATGGCTGCTAACGCGTCTAATACTGCTACAAAACACATACTACAATCTAGTTTGTATATTACGTTAAGAACATGTGAAAACATATCTTTAAGAATAGCTGATTGTTTAGATTTCCCTTTAACAGCTAAGACATTAGAGCAAAGTATAACTACTTACAATGTCTCTACATTAAGAGAAATAAAAAATCTAAACCTTCACGATTTTGGTATATATCTAGAATTAGAACCAGATGAAGAAGAGAAAGCAATGTTAGAGCAAAACATACAAGTAGCTCTACAAGCGCAGATGATTGATCTAGACGATGCTATTGATATTAGGCAGATCAAGAACTTGAAGTTAGCAAATCAATTGCTTAAACTAAGAAAGAATAAGAAACAGAAAGCTGCTCAAGAAGCTCAAATGGCTAACATACAAGCTCAAGCACAAGCTAATCAGCAAACAGCTCAGCAAACTGCTTTATTTGAAGTTCAAAAACAACAAGCATTAACTCAAGAGACTATAAATATAGAGAGAGCTAAATCTCAGTTTGATATTGAGAAGATGCAAATGGAAATGCAGTTGAAACAACAATTAGCAGAAGCCAAGTTTAATTACGACATGCAATTAGCTCAGATAAAATCTCAGGTTGATAGTCAGAACTTACAATTAGCAGAAGATAGAAAGGACGAAAGAACAAGAATACAAGCATCCCAACAATCACAGTTGGTTAGTCAAAGGAAGACAGACTCTTTACCACAGAATTTTGAATCAGCATCGTTCACTGGTTTAGATGGTTTAGGTTTGTAAGAATAAAAAATTATTAAATTATATTATATTATGTCAGAAATTATTAAACAAGAAGGTGAGTTCAAGATGAGCAAGCCTAAAAAACCAAGAAGTCTAACACAACAAGATGGTGTTACTAAGGTTGATCTCTCTACTCCAGTTGTTGAAGCGGATGTTACTAAGGTTGTTATACCTACTCTAGATGTCAAAGAAAATGAAGACACAGAACCAAAAGACGGAGAAGTCAAAGAAATCGTTGACACCCCAACAAATGATGGAGTTATCGAGGAAATATCCAACGAAGAAGTCGAAACTAGAGTTGTTACGGAAACTCATGAACCAGAAACAGTAGTAATACAAGCACCTTCTAGAGAACTTCCAGAAAATGTAGAGAAGTTAATCTCTTTCATGGAAGAAACAGGAGGAACGGTAGAGGATTATGTTAGACTAAATACAGATTACTCTAATGTCGATGAAAAGACATTATTGAGAGAATATTATTCAAGAACAAAACCTCATTTAGATAAAAGCGAAATAGAATTCTTATTAGAAGATAATTTCGAATACGATGAGGATATTGAAGAAGAGCGAGATATTAGAAAAAAGAAACTCGCGTTTAAAGAAGAAGTTGCGAAAGCTAAAAACCACTTAGAGTCAATAAAAGGTAAATACTACGAGGAGATCAAGTTGAAACCCGGAGTTACCAAAGAACAACAAGAGGCTTTTGATTTTTTCAACCGATATAAGAAGAGTGAAGACGAGTCTAAACTTCGCCATGAGAGATTTAAAAAGGATACTAAAAATTTATTTAACAGCGAATTCAAAGGTTTTGAATATAGCGTTGGGGATAAACGATTTAGATATAGTGTCCAGAACAATGAACAATTGGCAGAGAAACAATCAGACATTAACAATTTTATAGGGAAGTTCCTTGATAAAGACGGAAATGTTAGTGACACTGGTAGTTACCACAAGGCTTTGTACACCGCTATGAATTCCGATAAGATAGCTCAGCATTTCTACGAACAAGGAAAAGCAGATGCTATTAAAGAGGTTATGAATAACTCTAAAAACCCATCGTTAAGTCAACCAAGAAAAACATCTGGTGAAGTATTTATCAATGGACTTAAAGTTAAATCAATTAGTGGTTTTGATTCTTCTAAATTAAGAATACAAACAAAAAAATTTAACAATTAAAAATTACGATTATGTCTAATGTGACTCCACAGTTTGGGACTATTAAACCGTCTCAAAAACAACAAGCGCTAGAAACAAATTACTTAAACTTTACAAATGGAAGTGGTAATGATTTCGCGCAACAATATTTACCAGAAGTATACGAAGCTGAAGTAGAGCGTTACGGAAACAGAACTTTATCTGGATTCTTACGTATGGTTGGTGCTGAAATGCCAATGTCTTCTGATCAGGTAGTATGGTCTGAACAAAATAGATTACACATCGCTTACAAAGATGTATCTTGTGCTTCTGCTACAACTTTAACTTTCGTTACTGGTGGTTCTGGTGCTAACTTTGTAAACAACGTTATCTCAGTAGGACAAACTTTAGTAGTTATGAGTCCTTCTACAGGTAAAGAACTTAAAGTTTATGTTACAGCTTCTACAGCTAACGCTGACACAGGAGCAGGTGGAGGAACTAACCCTGCGGTTATCACTGTTAAACCATACACTCAGTTAGATTTAACTACTGGTGCTGGAAACGTAGTAAACTTCGCTGGAGCAACTGACCTTAAAATCTTCGTTTACGGTTCTGAATTCAAAAAAGGAACTACTGATGCAAGTTTAAACTCTGTAACTCCTTCATTCACTCAGTACAGTAACTCTCCAATTATCATCAAAGAAAGATACCAAATCTCTGGATCTGACACTGCTCAAATCGGTTGGGTTGAGGTTGCTACTGAAGATGGAACTGGTGGATACTTATGGTACTTGAAAGCTGAATCTGAAACTCGTTTGCGTTTTGAAGATTACTTAGAAATGTCTGTTATTGAAGGTGAATTAGTTTCTGGTGGATCTACACTAGCTTCAGCTAATAACATCAAAGGAACACAAGGTCTTTTCTCTGCTGTTAAAGAAAGAGGAAACGTTGTTAACAACTTTACAGCATCGTCTGGTTTAGCTGATTTCGATTCAATCTTGAAAAACTTAGATACTCAAGGAGCAATTGAAGAAAACATGTTCTTCTTGAACCGTGCTACTTCTTTGGATTTTGATGATATGTTAGCTTCTTTATCTTCTGGAGCTCAAGGTGGTGTTGCTTACGGTTTATTTGAAAACTCTGAGCAAATGGCTTTGAACTTAGGATTCTCTGGATTCCGTCGTGGATCTTACGATTTCTACAAAACTGATTGGAAATATTTGAACGATGCTTCTACTCGTGGTGGTATGGCTAACACATCTATCGATGGTATCCTTATCCCTGCTGGAACATCTACAGTTTACGATCAACAATTAGGTACTAACATCCGTCGTCCGTTCTTGCACGTTCGTTATAGAGCTAACCAAGCTGATGACAGACGTATGAAAAACTGGATCACTGGATCTGTTGGAGGTGCTTACACTTCTGATCTTGATGCAATGCAAGTACACTTCTTGTCTGAAAGATGTTTAGTTACTCAAGCTGCTAACAATTTCGTATTGTTCACTGCTTCTGTAGGATAATTACCTGGTGATATTACCCCTGTTGAAATGACGGGGGTAATTATTACCTTTTTAAAAATTTATTAAATTATATTATATTATGGCAATTGCAAAAAAAGAAACAGCACCAACAAGTGCAAAGGTAGATAACACAACTCAGGACGTTGATATGGTTAATGAAATAGAAGTTAACGAAAAAGTTGAAGTTACCACTAAAAAAGAACAAGCATCTAAAGAAGTAAAACCAAGCTGGGAAATTAAAGATAGAACTTATATTTTATCAGATAGTCATTCCCCTCTTACATATATGCTTCAAAGTAAACACACCTCTAGATACCCATTAATTTGGTTTGACAAAGTTACCGGGCAACAGGAAGAATTACGATATGCTACAAATCAAAACTCACCGCTTGTAAGTCAGCAAAAAGGGCAAGCAACGTTAGGGCACGTTTTATTTGAGAACGGTATATTAAACGTTCCAAAAGAAAAACAAAATTTGCAAAAATTACTTTCATTATATCATCCAGGTCTTGGTATTAAATATACTGAATTTGACCCTACAGCAGAAGCTGAAGATGATTTAGATTGGTTAGAATTAGAAGTAGACGCTATGAGAATGGCTTTCGAAATGGATATAGATGAAGCTGAAGCTATTGTTAGAGTTGAGGTTGGATCTAGAGTTAATAAGATGAGCTCTAAAGAAATTAAGAGAGATTTGTTATTATTCGCTAAAAGAAATCCAGCTTTATTCGTAGAACTTGCAAATGACGACAATGTACAGCTTAGAAATTTAGCTATTAGAGCTACTGAAGCAAATATTATACACTTATCACAGGATCAAAGAACTTTTTCTTGGGCTGAAAATGATAGGAAATTAATGACAGTGCCATTTGATGAAAATCCATACTCAGCAATGGCAGCTTTCTTTAAAACCGACGAAGGCGTTCAGGTCTTCAGGTCTATAGAGAAAAAACTTAAATAATACGTAATATTAATATATAGGCGGTTATTGTACTTAAAACTGCAATAACTGCCTAAATATTATAATAAAGATAACAGATGGCAATAAATGTAGATACAGTTTACAAAACCGTTTTATTGATATTAAACAAGGAACAGCGTGGTTACATGACTCCTCAAGAATTCAATAAGACAGCAACGCAAGTACAACTTGAAATATTCGAACAATATTTTGATGACTTAAATCAACAACTTCGAGCGCCTCAGAGCGATCAAGATTATGCTGATAGGGTTGCAAATATTGAAGAGAAAATGTCTATATTTGAAACCACTGGCTTATGTACATATACAACAAATAATGCAGGTGGATATTTTTCTCTACCCGCAACCGATGCTTATGGAGCAACATATTCCCCGTATAGATTAGGCTCTTTAGTTTACACAAATATATACGGAACCAGTATAGGACCCTTGGAGGAGCTGCAGAGATCTGAATTTTATTACATACAGAATTCCCGATTAACAGCATCGACATTAAAAAATCCTACTTTCTTAAGAGAATCAAATAGAATAATAGTAGCTCCAAGCTCTATTATAACCAATATAACAGCAAACTATATTAGAAAACCATTAGATCCTGTTTGGGGATTTACAGTTGGATCTAGAGGTCAATATATTTATAACCCAGCAGCTTATGTTCCAGGAACACCAGCAACGGGATCAAGAAACTTTGAATTGCATGAATCAGAACAAACAAGAGTTATAATCAAAATATTAATGTACGCAGGTATAATAATAAAAGACCCACAAATTGTTCAAGCAGCTGCTCAGCAATCACAATTAGAAGATATAAACTCTAAAAGCTAAATAGACTATGCCGATGCCTAATGGCGGTTTAATTACCGAAACAAACAGACAATATTACGAAGGCGCTCAAGGCTTTATAGCTAGCGGAACTCAAGCTTCGTTTACCACAACATTTGACACAAATTTAGAATTTGGTTCATACAATCCAAATACGACTAATTATGCTTTAAATAATTTTAAATTATATACAAGCCCTACCGGATACGCGGAGTCGTGGACAGAATACACATCAGCATTTACTGTGGTTGGTAATACAATAACATTTGGAACCACTCCATCAACCGGTACTTATATAGTTGTTCAACTTAAAGTATTAAGCGGCGGTAATTACGGAAATCCTTCTGTACCAGGCAGTTATGCTTTTGGAGATACAGTAGAAGATAATTACGGATCATATTCTTACATAACTTTAGATGATGTAGTAACTAACTTTATGATTGCTTATGTTGGAAACGGTAAGCTTATAAGTTCTGTTAAGAAAACAGATGTGATATTTCACGCAAAAAGAAGCTTACAGGAATTTAGTTATGATGTTTTAAAAAGTGTAAAGTCTCAAGAATTGACTGTGCCTCCTAGCCTTAGTGTTGTTATACCTCAAGACTACGTTAACTACGTTAGACTGTCATGGATAGATTGGCACGGCGTTAAACACATTATATACCCAACAAATAATATTACAATAGATCCTTACGAAACGCCAGTTCAGGATGATCTAGGCGTTCCGGTACAGGATGACTTTGGTTCAAATATCGAAGGTGATTCAATAACAGAAGAAAGATGGAAATACCATAACTGGGGTGTTGAATCTTATGATCTTGGCGCATTTGTTGGCGATTGGAGAAATGGTGACTGGTGGGTCCAAAGCGCTTGGTACGGCAGAAAATACGGATTAGATCCTCAATTTGCTAATGTTAATGGTTACTTTACAATAAATGACCGTGAAGGTAAAATATCTTTTAGTAGTGACTTAATTCATAGACTGATAGTATTAGAGTACATTTCTGATGGGTTAGCTTATGAAATGGATTCAAGAGTACCCAAAATGGCTGAAGAGGCTATGTACGCTTATATCTTACACGCTATTATATCAACTAAAGCAAATCAACCAGAATATTTAGTACAGCGTCTTAAACAAGAGAAGAACGCTAAATTAAGAAACGCTAAGATAAGATTATCTAATATTAAGTTAGAAGAAATAACTCAAGTATTAAGAGGCCAATCTAAGTGGATTAAACACTAATTATATGATAGAAATTAAAAATAATTTTCTAGGGTCTAAAATGAATAAAGACATTGATGATAGACTGCTACCTAAAAACCAATACAGGCATGCAGTAAATCTACAAATCAATAGATCCGACAATTCAGATGCTGGAACCGTACAAAATGTATTAGGCAATAGTATAGTTAAAAACTTCAGGACTTTGGTTACACCAAACGTTCCTGATTTAGACTGTATAGGTATTTATGCTGATCCTTCTACTGACACTTTGTTTATATTTCTAACGAACAATACAAATAATGCTTATAATAAAGACGCTAAGAATTACATATATTCTTACAATAGTATAAGCAATACGGCTATATTACTAGTTCAAGGAGCTTTCCTTAACTTTTCAAAGAATAATCCAATGCTTGGTATCAATGTTCTTGAAAACTTTTTATTTTGGACAGACAATAGAAACCAGCCTAGAAAAATAAATATAAATAAAGCAAACCCGCAATCACTTACGGTGCCGACTTATTACGTAAGAGAAGAACAAATATCTGTTGCAAAACCAAATCCTTTATACCCACCATTATTATATAAAGCAAGTACAGAGGCTCCTGGCGAATATGAAACAACAATGTATAATGTTGCTGATAGGTATCTGCCTACTGGAACAACAGTAGATGATGAAAACCCATACTATGACCCAGACTATATTGGTGATGCAGCGTATTTAGAAGATAAATTTGTTAGATTTAGTTATAGATATAAATTTGAAGACGGCGAGGATTCAATTATTGCTCCGTTTACTCAAATAGCGTATATACCTAAACAAGACGGTTACTTTATGTACACTCCTCCATTGTCTGGCCAAACCGAACCTATTAAAGATGATGAGACGGCAGCGTATAGATCTACTATTGTAAACTTTATGCAGAATAAAGTGGATCAAGTGAAACTTCAAATAGCTCTGCCATGCCCTGCTAATAAATTGCTTACGGATTTTAAAATCTTAAATATAGAAATATTATATAAAGATGCAAACGAAATAGCCGTTAGTGTTATAGATTCAATTCCTGTAACACCGCAAAACAATGGATCTTTCTTTGACTCTACTGCTACCGTATATGAATATGTATACAATTCAAAAAAGCCATTTAAAACATTACCTACAAAAGATTTAATTAGAGTAAATGATGTAGTGCCTATTAAAGCGCTTGGTCAAGAAATAATTAGTAACAGAGTTGTTTATAGTAATTTTCAAAACAAAGCTTCATATCCAAGGTATTTAAACTACAATGTTGGTTATGGAAATAAAAGTCCATTTGTAAATGGTACAAGCAGAACTAGCAAGATAGAATACCCAAACCACTCTTTAAAAGAAAATAGGAACTATCAAGTGGGAGTAGTCCTTGCTGATAGATTTGGCAGAGAGTCTGGAGTAATATTATCAAATGCGGTTTCTTCGGAGGACGCCAGTCAGTTTGGGGCATCGTCATTATATGTAAAGTATAGAGACCTTGCTGATACCGCACCTTCTTGGTACCCTGGTTCTGCGCTAAAAGTATTGTTCAATAGCCCAATACAAAGCGGTCCTGAGGGATGGCCCGGATTATATAACGGAGATGTTACAAGCCCTAACTATAATCCACTAGGATGGTATTCATATAAAATTGTAGTAAAACAAACTGAACAAGATTATTATAATGTGTATTTTCCTGGATTTATGGCTGCATACCCAGGCACGACACTTTTAAATGGGCCAACTACAGAATTAGGTAAGACCTCACATGTTGTTTTAATTAATGATAACATAAATAAAGTCCCTAGGGATTTAACAGAGGTAGGGCCTGCTCAATTACAATTTAGAAGTAGTGTTGTTTTATATCCTAGGGTGAGTAACAATGTATTCCCATACAATAATCAACAAGCGTACCCGGGTAATACTTACTCATTTGTAAATACAATTGCCACAAACAACTCCTTGTTTTTTGGCAGTGATGTTAACCCAGATATATCAGTTGGCGGTTATGATCAATTTTACCAGATAGACTCGAATCCTTTAATAGCTAGATTATCAACGCCATCTCAATTAGGTGTTGTATATACTGTAGACGACGTTGTAAACTTATCTATAGCTGAAACAAAACCTTTTGACTCTAAATTAGATGTTTATTGGGAAACATCAACAGTTGGAATTATTTCTGAATTAAATGAATTAATAGATATTGGTACTAACGGAGCTACAGATATAAACTATAGTACAGTTAGCTTTAGCGAATCCGATTCAGGGGCGTTTAGTGTTGTAAATGATATAACATTTACAGATGAAGTTGGTGATCCAATAGTTTTAGATTCAAGCCAAGTTGCTTTAACATTAGTTGAGGATGGTACAGGGTCAAATATAACTAGTAAATTTCAATTATTACCAACTGCTAAAAGCGGTGAATTTACAATTAAAACAACTAATCCAGGGTATTTTACATACCAAAGTCCCGCGGGTAAAAATCAATTTGAGATTACTTTAACGAGCACAAGCGGGGTTCCAGCAATATCTGTTGATTATCCTATAAATCTTAGTTTAACAAATGTTGCTCCAACAATAACTTATCCGCCAATAAATCAGTTTTTCCAAAAAGACGATGGAACGGGTAATCAAGACATTGTTACTTTTACAGGTGTTAACGGATCAGCGGACCCTAGCAATACACAATTAGGTTTAGTATGGTCAATAGATCCGCCTGTTAATTATTTTTCTATAGCACAAACAGGTGTTTTAACAGCAGATACTGATCTATTAAGTCCTGGAAGTTATACTGTAAATGTTAAATTAACAGATGCAGGGGGATTAATAATGACTAGATCCGTTGATGTTGGAATTAGCCCTGATATAAGCCAATACACTCTTACCGGAGCAGCAACTACAGGAACAAGTTTTCAATATTCTGACGCAAGTGCAAATACACAATACGCTGAACTTGCTCCAGGAGTTACTATTTCAAGATGTATGCAAATTGGATCAGCTAGCCCTACAACAGGTGTTACTCTAGTAGGCGCTTGCGAGACAGTTCCTAACGAGTGTGCTGTATTTATGTTAAATGGTGGAACTAGCGGTAGAACATTTATTTATTATGCACCCGGGGCCAGTGTAACTACTACATTAGTAGTGCCTGCTAACCAATCATATACTAAGTATATAAAAACCCCTTATAACGCAGCTGGCGCAATACAAATGGCTAATGCCACCGCTACTTGCCCAGTGCCTGTATGTAGAAAATACACATTATCAGGAGGAACCAATGGTAGAACATTTAATTTTGATGATTGCTACACTGGACTTACAACATTAACTATAGCACCAAATCAAAGCGTTGAAAGATGTATACAAAGTCCTTATTATGCTGACGGAGCTGTTAATGACAATGTAGCGTGTCCTTTATCAACTCTTTGCTATAATTATACTTTAAACGGAGGGCCAACTGGACATACATTTACATATACACCATGCGGGGAAACTACAGCTGTTTCTGTAACAGTGCCAGCGAATGGCTCGGTTACGCGTTGTATAGGGTATGGTTTCTATGATTCATTAGCGGTTAAAGGAACCGGATGTGTTCCACCTCCCGTGTGCTCTTACACTAGTACTGGAAACAATTTTACAACCAGCACAAATGGAACAACAACACTTAGCGGAACAATAACACCTAGCGAATGCTCATATAGTTTGCGAGCAATTGCAACTGTTACAGGTAGCGCCACAACTATAAGTTCAAATGTTACGGTTGCTGGAATTACCTCTCCTTACTCTAGCGCTTATGTTGAACAAGTTACTGTTGGATCAAGCACCTCGAACGGGTATTTTATATTACAGCCGGGTGTTACTTATACATGGAATGCTACTGTTATAAAAAGTGGTTCAAGTGGTGGATCTGGAGGTATAACAATAAGTGCACTTGAAACATAATAATATTTTAAATTAAGTAATTTGCACGGTGCATATCGTAATATATGTACCGCGTAAATTATTTTATAAACAAGCAATAATAATAGTATATGGCAGCAGTAATAGAAGTTAAATATTTCAATACATTTTTACTAAAAAAAGTATTTAAGTCTGGAGATACACCGGCATACGGTGGATCATTTGGCGTACCTGCTCCTTTAAATGGTAGTTGGCCATCTGCTGGATTAACAGGCAATAAAACAAAAGAATGGGTTATAGAAGAGGCTAGGATACAAGGGGGATATAATAATTCTTCTGTTGACTTTGGTGCTAAGGCATATATAGTCGAAGATGACAACACCGCTTCTATAAAATCAAGTTCATTAATATACTCTGGTATATACAACTCTAGAACAGGTGTTAATGATACAAATGTATTTTCAGCCGGTGAAGATATAACTAAAGGCGTAGACCCTTCAAATGGTTCTATACAAAAAATATATGCAGAGGACACTAACTTAATAATATTTCAGGAAGATAAAGTAAGCAGAGCGCTGATTGATAAAGACGCAATATATTCTGCTGAAGGAGGTGGCACTATAACTTCTTCTAATGCTGTAATTGGCCAGATCCAATCTTACGCTGGTAACTACGGTATTAGTAAAGATCCTGGTAGTTTTGCGGTTTATGGCTATCGAAAATACTTTACAGATAGATATAGAAATGCTGTATTAAGATTGTCGCAAGATGGCATAACAGAAATATCTCAATACGGAATGACAGATTGGTTCAGGGATAATTTTGCTGAAATTGATTCTGTTGGGTATGCCGGAAATATAGTTGGAGCATGGGATGTACACAATAAAGAATATGTATTATCTTTGCAGCACAATTTTGCTGATAAAAACCAAGACGGCACAGACAAACCGTGGTATACATTGTCATTTAACGAAGACTCTCAAGGATTTTCAAGTTTCTTTACTTACAAACCATCACAGATGGTGAGTTTAAAAAATAAATTTTATACATTAAATAACGGAGCATTATGGTTGCATTATAACGAACAACCTGGTACCCGTTGTCAATTTTACGGTGTGCAGTACAATGCGAGCGTGCAATTTATATTTAATGATAATCCAAGTAACGTTAAGATATTTAAAACAGCAAATTACGAAGGATCTAATGGATGGCAGATTGATTCGTTTGTCTCAGACATAACTGGTCCTGATTTCTTTGGATATTCTTTCAATAGTGGCTATTATACCAATTCATTTGATGCTGTTGGTATAACTGGAAGTAATACTACTCCAGCCGTGTTTAGTTACATGACGGGAGCTTATGATGATTATGGAAATTCATATCCGTCAATATTATATCCGCCTATTAACAGAGCTGGTTTTGACAGAAAAGAAAATAAATACATGGCGGTACTAATAAATAAAAGCCCGGCTAATCAAGAAGAGATTATGTGGGGCGATGAAATGTCTGGTATTAAAGGGTATTTTGCTACAGTTACAATGTCCCTTGATGGCGCGACTGATGTTGGTGGGGTTAAAGAATTATATTCAGTCTCAACAGGAGCAGATTATTCTACATATTAAATAAAATCAAATTAAATGGAATTACAAATAAGAACACTTAAAGAATCAGACTGGGAAACAATGCAGCTTTGGTGGAAAGCGTGGGGTTGGCCTGAAGTTACTAAAGAATTAATGCCTTTAGAAGGATTAGGCGGGTTGATGATTGAGAAAGACGGTGTAGCAATTGCGTCTGGGTTTTTATATCTAACAAATTCCAAAGTGGCATGGACTGAATGGATTGTATCTGATCCAGAATATAGGCAAGAAGATCGAGCTAAAGCTTTGACAATGCTTGTTAGCGGTTTAGAAGACATTGCTATTTCGGCTGGTTATAAAATAATATTAAGTGTTGGCAGGAATAAAGGTTTATTGAATATACATAAAGAATTAGGATACACGGTTGATGATTCTCCGTCGTATGAAATATCGAAAAAAATAGCATAATATGGCAGTAATAACAGCAACAGCAGTAGGTGTAGCGGCGACAGTTGCGGGTGGATTAGTATCAGCTAATCAATCTAAGCAAGCAGCAAAAGGTTTTGCAAATGATGCAAAGCGCAAAGAATGGGAATTGCAAGAATTAAAAAACAAGAGACAAGCAATACCAAATCCCTACGAAAACGTAAAGGATCTTAGCGCTATTGCTACAGACACAAGCTTACTAGCTAAAGACCTTAGTGGTATGGTAACTGACCTTAGTGGTATTAACAAAGATGTTAGTGGTTTAGCTTCAAATCTTAGTGGTATGATTACAAACCCATACGATAGCATTGGTGTTGCCACTCAAGCTGCAGAAATGCAAATTGAAGAAGCTGATATATCATTAGCTAATACATTAGATACTTTAAGAGCGACTGGTTCTGGAGCAGGAGGAGCTACAGCATTAGCTCAAGCTGCATTACAAAGTAAGAAAGGAGTTTCAGCTAGCATAGAGTCGCAAGAAGCTGCTAATGAAAAATTAAAAGCTCAAGGGCGTGCTGAAATGCAACAAGCAAAAATGGTAGAGGCTCAGAGAATACAAAACCTACAAATGGGCGAAGCACAAAGGCTACAAGGCAGCCAGTTTAGCGAGGCCCAAAGAGTACAAAATGCAGGTGTTAGCGAGGCTGGTAGATTACAAGGATTACAAATATCTGAGGCTCAAAGATTGCAAAACATACAAATGAGTGAAGCCGCTAGGTTACAACAAGCGGAAATTGAAGGGGCTAAGTTTAAATATGGCGAGCAAGAGTCTAGAGATATAGCTGAGTTAAATAGAATTTCAGGACAGCAAGCTCAAGCGCAGGCTAATCAAGCTTCTGCAAAGCAATCACAAAACGCTGCTTATGGATCAATGATAAGCGGTGTAGGGAGTATTGCCGGTGGTGTTATTGCTGGTGGTGGAAAAGGTTTTGGTAAAGGTTAATTAAAAAAATATAAGCAATGGGATATTACGAAAATCCACCTATAATAAATCTAAATAGAGGAGCTGAAAAAATAGCTGCTGGAGCCGCAAGTGCTGCTAATTCTATAGCTGAAGCCTTAATAAAAAGAGGTGATAGACTAAGAGAAGAAAAAAAAGAAGAGAAACTTACAATAAAGAAACTACAGGAAGAAAAAAATAAAGTAGATCTTTATTATAATGACTATATATCTAATTGGTCAAAAGAACAGCCTAAAGGAAATCCTATAGCGGAACAATCAAAAGCTTTATTACAACAAAAAATACAAATGGCGGCTGACGCTAGAATTGCATTGACAATGGAAACAGATGCCGCAAAACGCCAAGACTATTTAAAAACCATAAGAAATGCCGAAAGCTTTATGGATGTTGCGGGTAAATTTGGTAAGAATGCTGCAGGTGAAATCTTAACATACAAGCAAACCCCTGGTATTGCAATGAACACTCCTGGCGGATGGGCAGTAAATGCTGACGATACAAATCTTGGTAAAGTAACTAACACATTAAATGTTTTATCGGGTTTAACACAAGAATACGAAAATCACAATATAGAATTAATTGACCAAGGAGATACATTTGCTGTTAAAGTATCTGGAAAGAAAAAGAACGGTGAAACTTTTGAAAATATTATTAATGCTAGTGATTACTTAAATTCTGATGGTAGTGGTACTGGAGGTTTCTTACAGAAAGTTGAAAATGTAGATGAGTTTAGAGATCAAGCTAAGAAAAATATAATAGATGACAAAGGGATTGTATTAGAAAGTTTTCTTAGTCCTAAAATGGAAACAGTAAAACTTGACAGTGAAGGAGACGTTTATCAAATAAATGGAGCTAGAAGATTAAACGAAGATAAAATTAGAAAAGAAATTAGATCACAGGCTGAAATCAAAGCGGCTGGATATATAAAAGCTAATGACCAAGCTAGCCTTAGAGCATTGATTAATTCTACATTGGGTAAAGGGCCTTCGTATTACGATAAATATTTTAAAGGGGAAATTGATCCTGAAAAACAAACTCAAAATTTAGCCGGATTATTAGAAGAGAATGCTTTCCAATCTTTTGTTGGCGGATATAAAACTACAAAAGAAGGAGATAAAACTATTTATTGGGGAGGAAACGGTAAGGTTTCAATGGTTTCTGACGAGACTAAAGCGTCTAAAGCTAAAACAAGTAAAGCAAGTGGTGAATCAAAACCAACCGGTACAATCAAAAACCAACAAGCCTTTAACAAAAGAGTTGAAAATTTAATTAAGACCAAAAAAGGCGGTATATCAAAAGGAGGATTTACATTAGGCTTATTAAACGGCAAATGGACTCTATATGATAAAGACGGAGTGCCTAAAGTGGGAACAGAAAATATCACTAGCCCGAGCGCATTAGCAACATACATAGGATATTCTCCTGAATTACCTTAATACTAAAATAAAATACACATGTCTATATACACTTATAACGGAGCCGAATTTTCAGAAGAAGATGTAATCGCTAAAGCAAAAGAAAAAGGTATGGATTTAAATTCATATATTAATAAATTTGGCATTGAGAAAGTTGATGATGGCCCGGGAAAGAAAAAACCCGTTGTAGTGGGGGATGCAACTGTAGCGGGAACAAAAAATACGGCATCCAAATCGGCAAAACCTTCATCGGTATCACAAGATAATCCGTTTGGTAAGGTTAAGTTATTTGATCCATTAAACATAACTAAAAACGCTTTAGACAATGCGAGATTGCAAAAATCTAAAAAAGCACCTGTATTTACTGATGAATCAAAAAGCAATTACACAAAATTTGATTTTTCAGCATTAGATAATACTGAAAAGCAATTTAATTTTAAAGACACAGGTAAATCTGCGGAGTTTATAGAAAAAGAAGCTGAAAAAAGAAAAGACAAAGAATATGAAGACTTACTTTCTTTAAAGAAACTTAAGGATACAGCTTTAAGAAATACAAAAGATTATCAAGAAGCTATAAGCATAATAAATAAAGCAGGCGAGTTAGACGATGATTTTAACGCCGAGCTAGAGGCTGATATACAAGCGCAAAAGCAAAGAAACGGTAAAATTGAGACCATCAATATGTCTAACGGTGGAATTGGTGGACTTGGAGGTGGTAATTACCAAAGCTCTTCTAAGTTTTTAGCTTTTCCGGATGAAAGAAAACAAATTATAAATCAATTTAAAAAAGAAAATAAAAAATATA
>JAULBU010031543.1:0-16391 GCA_032358235.1 Odonthalia washingtoniensis
GAGGTGTGAGATAACACCATCCCGCTAGAACTTAAACGAAAACCAAGGACACAATCAGTGAAACTAGTCACAGTGGAGGAAAAGAAGTGAGGGGCAAAGCGAAAATGCAAAGGTAAGTACCAGTGGTATTTGAATGTGGGACACATGCAGTTTGAACGTCTGAGTAAAAAGGCAGGCAAGCGGGAAGTCAAATATGACATCGACTAGAAGGAAAAAGCTATACCCGTACAAGAGAAAGCAGTTGGAAATGATGAAGAATCTGATTAAAGTAAAGTAGTTGGAATTCCATTTAGAACAGCTGAACGTGAAGCTGAAACAGTTGCAATAAAATATCACTGGATTATTGACTCAGCGGCCACAAATCACTACACAAATGAATAGAATATAATCGGCGATAACCTGGCTAAATTCGGAGGATTAGTGACCACTTCTTGGGACACAATGATAGAGATAACAACTAAAGACACTAATCAAAGGTTTCGGCGAGTCAAACTGGTGCTAAAAATCGACAGAGACTATTATAAGTTTCCCAGTTAACAACCGATCCTCAAAGTAATCCTCAACTTCAAGGGTGACAGTTGTATATTCACACGTAAGGAATATGTGATTGCAAGAGGAACTAAAGGGAAAGATAAACTTTATCTGTTAAACAATGATGGAAGTGTTGTGATGACTGAGAAAAAAGTCCCTCACACTGTACGTGGTAGAAAGAGGAATCTAAAGATGAGTCAGAAGAATCAACCTCAGAGTCAGATTCAGACAGAGAAGATGATGACGCTGAAGACACAAAACCCCTAAGTAAATGGTATCATCGACTTGGCGATATCTCCATGAATGGTCTTAAACAACTCACACGACTGGGAATGCTTCCAATCAGACATAGGCAACTGAAGGAGCAGCTCAACTGCGTGTGGTGCGCATAGGGAAAAGTCCATGCGAGGGCATACAAGAAAAATACCAAAAGACTAAGTTACGACCCGAGCGGGCGGGAGAATTGATTTATTCATACAACTGCAGGCCAATACCCGGCCCCAATGTAAGTCAGGAATTGTATTTCGAGACTTACATCGGCGAATTTACATGCATGAAGTCCATATTCCTGATAAGGGCTAAATATGAGACGATGAGAAACATTTACAAATATGTCTCATACATGCGCAATAAAGGTCATGGGATCCAAACCATAAGAATGGATCAAAGGACGGAGTACAGCTCAGGTGAGGTTAAAACATACATGTATGTGAATGTAATAGAGAAAATGGCAAGAGGGAGATCAGTTCAGGACCAGGTGCATGTAGCTGAACGGATGGACAGAACCTTGACCGACATGGATATGGCAATGCTGATAGACGCTGATCTGGAAAAGGCATAGTGTGGTCACCCGATTTTGTACGCAACGACCACCCATAATAGGTGCAAAATAAGGACGTTTAGTGATAAGGAAACTAGTTATCAAAGATTCTTTCTTATAAAAGTCGACATAAAAGTATTGAAATCATTCAGGTGGAAGGAACTCGTCTATGTACCTCTAAAAAATCGTACAAAGTTGAAAGCCACGGCGGAAAGAGAAGTAAGGGTTGCATTGTCTGAAAGGACGCTTTGTTACAAAGTGTATTGTCAAGCTACAAAAAGCATTGTCCAAGTAAGAGATGTCACGTTCGTAGAAGGAGAGGATTAACAACTGTTCATAGATGAATCGAAGGTGGAGCCGCTGAACAATACCATGTGGCCAGCTGGCACACCGGCTAAACAAAAAGGCGTGATAGCAGCAGCAGAAAAGAGGAAACCGAAAAGGGTAAAGGTTGTGTCAGTGAAAAAGGAAGCATATGTGATCTTCGAAATCACGGAAGATGAAGTAAACAATTCAGTGAACACTGTACAAAAATCAGAAGGAAAGAAACTCGAAAGACTTCTAGAATTGAAGAAAAGGGAAAAGACAGCGACACAAGCCACTAACAACGAATTATCATTGGTATAAGTGGATCTAGAATCAAAATCCGAGGTTGGAGATGAAGTTAAAGTAGCCCATCATATGTCCAGTGTGAAAGTCGACGGAGTGAAAGTAATCGAGGATCCATACGAGACCATGAAAGAGGCTGTTACCATAGCAAACAAAGGAACAAACACGATGGATATGCCGGAGACATTCGCACATGCAATGAAAGTTGAATATTAAAAGGAATGGAAAACGGCTTGTGCCGAGGAGATGAACTCCGTGAAAGAGCTGAATGTATACAAGCTTGTTGACACGATACAAGAAATAATTCCCATCGGTACCAAGTGGGTAAAAACTTAAAGAAGACCAGTCGGGAAACATAGCGATGTTCAAGACAAGATGGGTCTGGAAGGGATACATAAAAACGCATTGTGTAGATTTCAATCTAACACATGCTCCCGTATCTCTAATGGTGAAATTAAGAGTCTTATTATTATTATTATTGTTGGTGAAGTTAGAGTTGAGAATTCACGAGATGGATGTAATCATCGCGTTTTTCAACGTTGTATGAACGATGTGATATATGTGAAGCCGTCGCCTTGGTATGAAGAGTTGGTTTCAAAGGGGAAATCGTTACAGTTGACAAAAGCGTTACACGGGATGAAGCAGACGTCTCGTATATAGAATAAAAACTTTGATTAGCTTCTGAAGATTAAGTGTGGTATGGAGCCAAGCGGCGCAAACAGCTTTATATATACGAGACATAAAGATGGTAAGCTTGAACTTGTCATGATGATATATGTCGACGACATATTTTTGATATCCAGAGACATTGTCACGTTGAATAAGGCAAAGAACTAATTATGCACAAGATTCAAAACCAAATATTTGGGTAATTAAAATGGTTCCTCGGTGTAAAAATCAACCATAGAAACAAAAGCAAATTTATGGCGACTCAGACGACTTATCGTCATAAGATGCTGGAAATATTAATCATGAATGAGCGTAAACACAATCCGTGTTGTTAATGACAGTCATCACAATGAAGAAGGTGGCTCATCCAGGTGTTGATGAAGAAATGCAACTTGGAGATGAGGATTGTTCTCATCGAGAACGTACAGGATGTCTTCTATATCTAGCAGTCTGCACACGCCCTCATATATCGCTCGAAGTCATGGAACTGGCTCAATTCGTATCGAAGCCACACATGTGTCATTGGAAAGCGCTGTTGGCTATACTAAGATATGTAAAAGGATCAAGATAAAACGCATTATTTTACAGTAGGACGGTTAAATATTACAAGCTACATGTGTTTGCACATGCTTCGTAGACTGATGATTTACTTACCAGGAATTCAACGACAGACATACCTACCTTTTTAGGGGATTATCTCGTAGATTGCAGTTCAAAGAGGCAGAAGATCAGTACGCACAGTACAGTAGAAGCGAAGTATGTGACTGCCGATTATGCAACTCGAATGATAGATTGTTTTCGAAGTCTTCTTGAAAACCTGGATGAGAATGGTCTGTTTTGTTCCATTACATGTTCAAGGATCACAATCAAAACGGAATTTAATAGAATCTCCGCGGATATCCTTTGTAGCAGTTGCAAAATGTGGTAAACCGGAAGCAGGCTGGTCTGCACCATCAATAATAATTGAACAGTATGTAGATGGATGTTGTTTTGCTTTTTCCTTGTTCATCTGATATGCACTCCGCTCAAGTGAAACCATACCAATATGGTTTCTTTCGCGCTGGAGGAGAAAAGTTTTATCAGCTCTACTTCGGGCGTCATTACTTAGTGCCGAGAGAAACTCATCGTATGTAGTACAAGCTGAAAACCGGTTCAGTTTCCTAACTTTAACTTTGAAGCATTGCCGTTTCCACACTGCAAGGAAATAAGATTTTGAAGGAGGAAGTAAGGTTGGCTGTAGAAGTTTGAATTCATCTATGAAACGAGCAAATAATTCATCCTTGTGGAAGAATGGGAGGTGCTGTTCTTCGCTATCAGACATTAAATCATCTGTCTCTGCTAAGAGTCGTGTAAGAAATAATACGATGAAATCTCATCCGATTGCAGGTTTAACAAATATACCTTCACATTCATTGTTATGAAATTATCAACTTTTCACTGTTGCCTGTAGAGCACGTGAGAAATTGAAGATTTTGGATAGAAACTAGGAACATACAATTCTTCCGTCGAACATGTACTGTTTGTTGCTGCTTATACGTTTTAAAAGTATCGATAGACGATCCGTGGATGACGCATTCAGGGCACTCCACACTCAATCCATAAAACATTCAACGTTAAAAACTTGAAATCATCGACGTTTTTTGCAACATTAATGCGCCTTCCAGTTCTCTGAAGTACGTTGAAGGAAAGCTTGCATCCATCACACCTTCTTATCTTCTGGTTGAATTTTTCGGACACGAGTTTTGAATGTATAATTTCGCTTATTGTTTGTCAATACTATGTTTATTGTTGACGGTGAAGATGTCTCTTGGACTCATTTCCCCCTTTCCTCCACCCTTGTGAGGAACCATGCATAGATCGTTGGCAAAAACGATTGAATAGTATTCTTACCTAACGTTACCCTTTTTCTGGTCACCGCACCCATCCACATTTCGGCACTGTTCCGTGCTTCACTTCACTGCTGAAAATAATATCCTTCATACATGGACTACCAGAACTATCAGTTTGGATGTGTAAAGTACATCGCGCAAATGACACTGCAGCCAATTATTCTGTTTAGTTCATTACTGTTATATCGTACCTCACTTTCCGGTTATCCCAGTTCTCCTTATGTCACTCGTAGTTTCTTTCTTTCCTATAAACTCTCCAGAACTTCTTGCACTGGAGTATTATACCGTCCCATTACAACCCATTACCATCCTCCAGATCGCCTTCATGCGCTTCTAGCTCTACATACAAATTTCTCAAGGCACTTGAGGGCCGAATCCAAATTTTCCATTTACAGGAATTAATTTTCTTCCGCAACCACAAAACTATACCAGTCATATCACTCTTGTAGTCAATGACGATACTACTAGGTATCAAATCACTAATCGGGAGAGTATCTCCATCGTCCAACCCAGATGAATGACACGGTATCATCAACTCATCACCATAATCAACATGATCGCCTCTATGTACTACTATATCGTTATTCACGTCGAGGTTCATATTTTGTTCGCAATGAAAACTGCCATCTTTTTTGAACACGTACTCATTCCCCGTTCCTCCTAAATACGCATACATGTCTGCCAGACCAGACTGAATGTAGTGTGGACGAAGTGTATCCACACTACCATTTACTATCGTCCCGTACTTTACCTCGCTCAATCGTTGCAATCTCACAAAACGTTTCTTTCAAACAGCATCATGCAAGCAAAACACGTGATTTCCTGTCAATATGTACTAATTAAAAAGCCGAATTCCGAATGCTCCCTTCATATCCCAACGCCTGTACCACATGTACGGGTGTCCTGAGGTCAGTCTCTTTCTCCCGAACATCTCGATGAACAAGTTTCATCGGTTTTGAGAAGTGGTCGTCGAAGATACTCTTCCTGCAAGCAGTCTATGAATGTACCATTACTCTTAGACGTAGACCACGGTGTGCTGCCAGAAACGGGTATATCGCAGGTACCAAGTCATTCTGATAATACTTCTCATTATCATACATCAGCCATAATTCGTGAATTAATGGTATTTCTAATGTAATACTTGCAAATATTGCATCCAATATCGACATCATGGCCATGCTGTCCTTCTTTTCATCATTCTCGATGACGTGGTCCATGAACATGGTAATTAGTGCAACTTCTCGACTCTCAATTTCATTTCTATTATCTTCTATCGTACCAACAACATTCTAATTCGCTCCACTACCATCGTCTTCCGTATCTCCAGTTCCAGAGGTCTCAGGTTTTACATAATAAAGGACACCACCATTCCAAGGGTATCCCCGCTTTTCAAAGAATTCTGTCAAAGTTTCTGGAAATTGTATAGACTCTATTTTCATTTTGTAGTCAACGATTAGAAAACCAGCTGTTCCGGCCCCAGCTCTACCAACAGATTTATATATTTCAGCTATTGAAATATCCCGTACCTTCTCCCGATACTGATGTCCCATGAATGTGACAATCTTTCCCTGATTCTCTTGAAATCCCTTCTTGGCATCATCGTAGGATTTTCTATTTCACGGAGGACACAAGCAATGACGTGAATAGGTTTGAGACATTCCAATCACTTCAAGGCAAAATTCCGATTTATAGCACCGCTATGAGGATTTGTCCTCTCTGCCCATACAAACTATAATAAACTTTATAGACAGGATCATCATATGTCCCAATGTGGTGGGGAAACGTGTATTTCAGGAATTCCCTGATACATCCACTCTATCCTGCAATTTTTTATGAATTGTATAATCACAGACCTCATTTCCAATATTCTTTTCATTATATCCATGTTCTCATAGACCAACGGTAATAGAGCATAGACAATACATGTTTTTATATTCTGTCGCTTCTTCGTGAACACTTTTCCATCTTGATACAGAAAGTCCGTCAAAGGTACGTTTTTCCCGTATTAATATTCCTTTTCATATTTTCATAAATCCTCCAAAGGTATTCCAAACATACTTTCCGTTCTACAGATGGAAACTTCATCCAATTACCATGAAAACGTATTTTCTTCGAGCTCCAGGATAACATTTGTATATGATCTGGCCTAAACATTGAAGAAAGCGCTGTAATAATTGTTGTATCCTCCACTCTACACCTTGATATTTTATTACTTGGAAGGTTCCCTCCTTTCAAAGGCGCTAGAGAATCATGTCAACCAATACGGTACATTTTTCCAACATATCCATTCAACAACTTCTCTTTCTGTGAAGAGGATAAACACCCCTGCCTGATTTCATCGCGTTTCCGGTATCAGGGTCATTCCATTCGCACCAATCCTGTATCACAGCATCGTCATTTTCTTTCAGCATCATTTTTATTACCAAACATGGCAGTGATGATGCAATGACAGCACGCAACATTCCCATTTCCACAGTTGATCTCTTCTCTTAGTGCAATTAAGGAAGCGCATGAAGTTTCTTTGAAATACTTCCTCTCTCCCATTTTCCCCTAACATTTGATTGAGAAAAATTCTCCTTTCCCGGGAAACGCCATGTCACACCTTGATCTCATAATTCGCCACATTACAATTAAAATATCATCCATATCTCTCCTTTCCAACATATCCATTCCTTCCGTTTTGCACATGTTTGATGTCATTTTCCGAAAGTATGGAGTAGACGTTGTTGAATTTTTCAATAACTCGTATAGTGCATCTTCTCGGTGTTTTACGTCTCGTAAAAGAACCTGTTCGTCTGTTTCCATCTCGTAAGTCAATTTAGAATTCCAGTTATCTCGTTCTTTCACAATTTATTGATAATGGGAATACATGTCATAAAATTCCTTGAATTGTTAGTGGGTGATTAGAAAATTTGGGTAATGTTTTGACAATGATTAGTTATGAAGGGGCATGATCTTTGGCACATGGATGGGATCTATTCTTCAGGGTGACCACTACATGCCATTCAAGCGTTAACCACCATTATATACAATACATGCATTGTTGTATTTTTAAATACTTCCCCCCGCTGTCTTCTCATAGTTCAATTACCGTGACGTTTGTATACTGCAAAACTTACCATCCGCGATGCGTGTCACAAAAACACTGGCAGTTTCCCAGCTAACTCTCTTCTTCTACCAGTTTATTAGTACAGCTTTCAATTTGTTCGTGCATAATGCACGCTTCGAATTACGTAATGGATTGATAATTTATCCATTAAGACAAGTTCTCTTGCGAAGCCACAATTTCCAAGAGCATGCATTCGCATTCTGGGAGTACCACCGGACTTTCTGCTATATAATATTTTCATCTCGTTCCTTACGAAGCAATTGATTCCGATGATTATTCATATCGGCGCGTTTTCGTTATTTTCTCGTCAACTGCCGCCAAACGCCCAAACTGAATTTATGAAATTAACGAGTGTGCATTGAAAAGTAAGCAATACCCCATCACAACAACACGCAGATCAGAAAGGAACAATAAGGCCCGGTATTCTTACACTTCTTTGAATACAGTATCAGTACCACCGGTGCATTTCCGCAGCGTCCGGAAACACTGTTGGTTTCCTAAGACAAGATTGCCGTTTTCACAATTTTTATCTTCCATTCCTGTTTAGAACAGCAATGTGCACAATTCGGTATCCAGAACCCTCATATTTTTTAGCTGAAGCACTCAGGTCCGATCAATAAGTTTTCGCTTTTTTTGGTGTCAATCAGGAACAATTTTGTTGACTGATTTGTAAAAATGTATCCGATCTAAAAGAATTTAGAATTTTCATCAATCAAAAAAAGTGTTTATGGCAATTAGGGCAGTTTCCACCTCCTCCAGAGGAGCATATTACCTCCCAATCTCTATAACATAATACAAAAAGAAAACTAATTTATTGCTTCGAGCGGGTAATAATAAATGGCTACATCTCCTTCGTAGTAGGCTACATGACATGTATCCCACTAAGAAATAGATAAACTTGAATCAACAATAACATATTTATTATTGATTCACTTTCACCTTTAACATTTTGTGTACTTGAAAGAAAATAATGAAGTCCAGCTTCAACCTTCCATAGCTCTGTCTCTACCTTCATATCACTATACAACAGCGTGTTTATTCAACAATTTCCAGTCCGAGAGCAGTCATGCAAATACCAATATCCTCATGTGTATTGTGCCTAACCGTGTAGTAACGAGTTTGAGACCGAGTACGAGTCGTACTGCAACGTGTGAACATAAATCTCACAATTTGATTATTATCAAGCGATTGGTTGTGAACGGTTGGTTGTGTGCTTTCCGTGTTGCTTCCTTACGAAGAGCCAATGGCGAGTTGTGCGGAAGTGGAAAGTGTGTTGTTCTTCTTTCCGAAGAACAACCAGTTGATTCGGTGACAGTAGTGTCTTACACGAAGTGATTATTTTTGAGGAAGTCAAACAACATCCCATAACCAGCAATAAAAACATTCGCTTAACTCTTTAGGTACGGTGAGGTAATTCAGTTCAAACCTCATTGAGAAATGCCCGTGGTTGGCGTAAACGTATTTTGTTTTCCAGGTGTAAAACATTCAGTCAATTTTAGACAATGGGAAGCAATGAAAACGTACTGTACTCTTAGCGAAGTTATACCTTCTCTAAGAAACAACAGCTGTGAGTGGCTGGTCAGTACAGTTACGCTCGTCTAACCAATATAATTCACGTAAATGAAGTAAAATGACACCCAAGAATGGGGAAAGGAAAATTCAATTTTTGTCATTCACAATATGAGCAGAGGAGACACTCCGCATTGCGTAATACATTATGCAATGAAATAATAAAAGTAAGAAGAAATGCGAAAATCACTGAAACCACAAATTTCATAAACTGTAACTCGTCCGGTCTCGTCTATGAACGACAAAGTGAAACGGTACAGTGGTAAGAATTAAAAAAGTATCAGGCTATCATCAACATCAATAATCGAAGAAGTAGGTAATTTCAACTGAGGGCGAAAGAAGATACCGTTCGACACGCTACAAATATAATCAATTGAACAAGTTGGGGTATCATGAACACAAATGTTTGTAATTTATAGCAACTTCAAGAAAAACCACTCCAAAGCGAAACAACAACTTGGACGATACTAATATTTCAACATATACTACAGTTTTTGATACTGAAACTCTACATTTATAGTATAAATTGTATAGAAACTACAGGCAATACTTTCCTGAACTGAGGCAACAACTGAAAAAAATATTATTATTACAAATATATATATATACTCATATATATGCAAAAGGTTGTGAAACTAAGAAACTTCATCATATATAACTTGTAACAACTGCAGTAAATACTGAACCGAACGAATGCAACAACTGAATCAATATTATTATTAGTACTTCAAATTTCAGTAAGCAACATTGAAACACCATATAATATTATAAAAAATATATATTGGAACTGCAAAAAATATTATACAAAACAAATACAAAAACTGGAAATATTATTATTACTAATTCTAAATTAAGTGAACTAAAACACTTTATGTATCGTCAATAAATATAGCAACTGGTATAATTTTTTTACTCATCCTAAATTCAATAACTGAAAACGAAACACTTTTTTATCGTCAGTAATACTACAACTGGTATTATATTTATTACGAATTATAAATTCAGTAAGTGAAACTGAAACACTTTATTTATCGTCAATATAAAGGGGAATTGCAGGAAAGACAACACTGAACGAATACAACAAATTTTGTTATTATTATTACTACTAAAATCAGTAAGTGACACTAAAACAATTTATTTATCGTCAATAATATACGGAAACTGCATGAAAGACTACAATGAACGAATACGTCGACAGAGGAAGTAGTATTAGTACTAATTTAAATAAAGTAAGTGACACCAAAACAATTTATTTATTATTTGTAATTGTCGTATAACTGCATGATATACTGACATTCTTCAATTCTGTAATGAAGAGGATATTTACAGGGAAATAATAATTTTTGCTACTTATAATAATGTAAGTGAAATTAAACTCTTTATTTTCATAATATAAGTGTCGAATAACTATATGGCATACTCAATTTATTTGTTTATTACTAACTATACACATATAGGGGAAACAATATGAAAAATGGAAAGGAATGTCGGATAGTGACAAAGAAGAGTGTAACTACGAGGAATTTGGAATGTGGTACGGTGATAACGACGATGATGAGGAGGATGAAACAGTAAGTTTTGAAATTGTAGACTAGGAACCTCACGAACGCTCTCGACTCAATTCATCTGTCGAGTACATTCGAAGCTGAGTGGATCGGACTAAATTACATATTCTGCAGAACAGCGCAGTTCACAATGTATATAATAATAGAAAGGAAGCCGGCCTTTTCCATCTATACATGCATCGCTCATTCTTTGAATGTGTGAGGCAATGGACAAACAGTATTATGACCAGAAAATGTATGCCTGTAGAATCGAATGAAGTAACTACAGAAGAAATATATGCGTATGTTGGACTGGAGATAGCTGCATCTATCACTAAATGAAACAATTTTAAAGATTATTGGAGCAAAAACATGTTCTACGGTCAGAGTGATTTCAGACAAATTATTGGACGAGATATATTTTTAAATATCAGAGCGTTTCTACAACTATATCCGCAGTATAGACATGAGGACGCAGTAAGTGACCCTCTCTGGCATTCTTGAACAAAATCAGAACATTTCCTAGAGAACTGCCTATCAGTTGTTGTATCGGTCAGAGTAAGTGCATTAGATGAGAACACGATAAGATGTAAGGCCAGGACATCAGCAAGGTCTTACATGAAATCTATGCTAGTCACGTTCGGAATTAGATACCACATAGTATTCGGCTGGGACGTACCGTACCTACATACGATGTGGGACAACAAATCTGGAAAATCATCTGGTATCAAACCACCCTTAGCCTACTGCACTATTTTCCGAGAGATGCGAAATGTGTATGAACAAAATATGGATACTAATCTAGTGAGTAAAGAGATTCCCTCCGCTCTATGGTGTCTACAAATGGCGCATCAAATCAAAGTCTATCCCACACCTGGCAGATGTCTATATGTGACAGACAATTTCTACACAAGACATGTATTAGCAAAACAATTGCTGATACTGACAGATGGTGAAGCGAAAATGCTTGGAACTGTTCGTTTGAAAATGTGGATGGAATAATTCACCCTGGGATATAAAAAAAGGAATTCAACTTATGGAAAGAGCGGAGAGGGGTTCTTGGATGTTGGTACACGTTCTGAATAAATCATCAACACCGGGTGAAGAGTTGTCACGGGCAGATAATTGCGGTTATATAATTTGCAAAGATCGTAAAGTCGTCACTTTCTACACAGATTATTTAGAATGAACACCTCGTCAAGATGTAGAAGGCCTATTCTTCCACACACTGAAGTGCAAACATGGTTTGGCACCGTTGCAGAGGTAGATAGGGACGGAGGCTATGACGAATACTGTGCTGTAAGTGCCATGATGTGTGATAGATTACAATCTGTTCATGAATAGTGTCGATAGATTTGACCAGTTCCGTTCTACAAACACAATAATGAGAAGGTAGAAGAGAGTGCCCATGAGCATATTCACATATCTACTAGATTCATCTATACAGAATTCTTATACTGTTCTACAAAGTATAGTAGTACCGGGAGAAGTCACGCACACAGTGAGGGAATTTAAAAGACGCATTGATTCACAATTAATACAGCCTTCCATAGGTCTAAAGAACAGACGGTATACTATGCGTAATGTATCAAGCGCTAAAATACGGATGGTTAATATGACGGAAAGTAGCACGTCTGAGTTTTAGAACCACGTTCTCCTGGAAACTGATGACAGGAAAACAATTCCTTTTCATTTATGTAAAATTACTGGAAATGAAGTGATGTCAAAATAGACTATATACGGATGCGAAGAATGCAAAACGGTATTTCATGTAAACTGTTTTGAATTCTTCCACAAAATAACACGAGTGGAAACTAGGAGGGAAATTTTCCATGCTGATATTGTTGCAATAGAAACGAATATTAGAAAAGAGAAGTGTAGAATCAGAAAGGTCAAATGTTTCACAGACCTTGAACATTGTCGGGTTCCTTGTATTTGGCTTTGATCAATCAGAGATGTTGCTAACCCACTTTACGTGAGATTATGAAAAATACAATCAGTTTGCGCCATCATTATGTCCTATTAATACCCATGTATTCTCCATATTCCTCAGGCCACTAACGACTAATACCTTCAAAAACGCACCTCTGCAATTATATACGACTGTACTTTCCCAGAAACCCATACTTCTCATTAATGTAACATTTATATGCATGTTTACAAACTACATTCTAAAACCCGTCATCTTTATTCTCCTCATTGCGCATGTCTTCCGTCTTTTCAATCACATCTCCTCCCTATTCATCCCAGTAACTGGTCGAACCTCTACAAATGGTATAAAATATCATTACATCGTCCATACGTTCCATAATTATGTTCCCTGATTGTCCTACTTTATTCTTTCTTCTCCCACATTCCTTACATATGTTTTTATTACTCGCTCCTGCATTTACTGACTTAGACTAATCACGTCTGCTTCTTTACATAATACTTTATCATTTCTGCACGACAAGGAGTACGGAGGTTGAACTTCAGGCACCATGTCTCATAATGGAATGTATGAGATCACATTTTGTGTTCCATCTTTATTGGACTCCGTTACATTTGACTTCTCAAATTCCTGGTGTGCTCTTTGTCACTACGTTCAATTGGTACACTACGCTTCCTAGTGTGAGTACTCGACCTACTAAATATCGTATGTACATTTACATTATTACTATGTGTGATAGTTTTCGTCACACACGGGCTTTCCTTCTCAATACATTCTTCGTGCCCATCTTGGTTTAAAGTAGTTTCACTGATATATTAACGACTAGACTCCTCTCTACGTATATGTCCGCACATAGATATACAACTTACTTGCTTCGGCGGTTTTTCACCGTTTTATTACGCTTACCATCTCTCTCCACTTTGTTCCCGTTACCTTTCTTTATAGTTGCTGGAACAGGAACTTGCCCCTTCCTCTTTTTTTCGAAGAGACGACAATGCGTTTCTCACGTTTTGGTTCGGGTGCCGTGCCTCGCACACGGATATCAACCGCATCTATCCCTCCGTTAACTTTTTGGTTTTCCCCACGTATGCTTTTCGGGTCAACTATCTGGCTTAATTTGTTGTACGGTTCGCCCTGATTGTGCTCCACTTCCGCCATTTTCATAGTTTTCGATGAGCGCTTCCGTTCGTGATAAAGTAGTTCAGACTTACAAATCCAATACCCTGAGCACAAAAAATATGATTATTGTAGCATTACATGCTAACATTTCTGGCACTGCACACATGTTTCAAAATTTGTAATTTGTGCCGTTTCAAAACGAGAACCAAATTTCAAATCTTTCAATCATTATTATTTCCCCCCGTTTTCACGATTTCTCATCTTCATACTGAGATCTTATCAATCTACTTTTTTATTTACTTTTATGACGAAATACCGTTCCAACGTTTTTTTGCCTTGAACGTTAAAATGAAGTTATAACTTCGCTAAACGTTTCCAGTCCTTAAAGGGTTAATTTACTTTTTCAATACCCACTAACAAAATTTTCTGGTCTTGATTCAAATTGTATTATTGATTGAAATCAAATCAGTCAATAGACGTTTATATTTGTGGTCAAATTGGCTGTTTCGTGAACAATCGATGGTGGGGAAGAAGAGTCCCCAGCTTTACTCGGTAAGCTGCCGGGCACTTAGTTGTATACTAAGCGGCTGGCGGTGAAAGAAAAGTACTGGAAAGCTGTAACTTATGCTAGATAAAAACATACAAAAACAGTTACCATCAACAATCAGGATCGGGGCTTTGTGGTCGGGAGACCTTTTGGTAGACGAGTGGTTGCCAGTTCCGTCCCCGGCGAGTGCACCAAGGAACGGGGCCCGTGTCGTGCAGTGTACCGAGCCGGTATCGCCCTTTGTGACGATGCCGCTTTTTGTGGCCCGACATATGGCAAGTTTTGATTGGCTTAGTGGCCTCGGATGCGTTGGTTGTTATGTTAACTAATGAAAACTGGTTACAATATTGTGTCCTCCCTGGCGGTCTCCCATTGGCTCATTTATTAAAGGCACTCTTCGATTTGACTCCTGACTGAGAAAAAGCTTATAGAATGTCCCTCAGCTTCCGTAGAACAGGATACCCCTCAATATTTCACAAAATGACTACAATTAGTGTTTCAAACTGTACTTTCCGTGGCGGATTTTAATTGGCTCACTGCAATTTACTGTTCACCTCTATCCTGTTTCTCAAAAATCCCCGTTGCGACATTTTTTGAAAAGGTCTATACTTTTCATGAAAACCATTGTCGTCACCTTCTCAACGAGACTAAGATGTTACGCCAATATGCGTTTTCATTTTCACCGATAATATACACCCCTCTTTCACCTCCACTTGTTTGTTTTCAAATCGGCCGTGCCATTACACCTGAACCCAAAAACCTAAATGAAATAAATCAGCGCCCTCTACGACATTTCATGTCTTAAGTATATCATTTTAAAAAATATATAACTTTGTTTTAAAGAACCAGAATGTAAGTAAAGGTGCAGATGTAATTGCACTGCCGATTTGAAAACGGATAAGTGGAGGTGTGAAAGAGGGCGATGAATTATTCGGGTGAACACGAACAGTTAATGTATTTACGCCATGGTAGCGTCGGGAAGGTGACACAAAAGTCCGTTTTGGCCGAAAGCATAGCCCTCTTTCGATGAACCTCGTGACGGAAATTATTTTGACACTCATCGAGGTGGATAACAGAATTTTGAGAGCCAACCAAAGGTTGCCACGTACCGTACAGTAGAGGGCGCTATTAAATAGCAATAAATTTTATTGCATGAATGTGATTTATTCACGAGTAACCCGCTTTGCAGAGGGCGAGACATTGTCAAAAGGACCTCACATTTCCAGGAGAAGACAGAAAGCATTGCTGTTGGAATGTTTTATTTCGATTCTTGCATCAAACTTGTACTGTAGTGATAAATAGCAGTGACACAACCAGCAATGACGTCGTGGTGGGTGACATTCTTTTCGGTATGAGCTGTGGTTGCAATGGTATTAAATTACCATCACCATCGGTAAATTTCACCGCTGGTGGTTTGTCAATTTTATTTTTATTAGGCTACGATGTCCTAGTGGTTGGGAATGTGAAGGAAATGGCACGAGAAGGCACCGACGTGACCCTACAAGGCTATCACACAATGATCTAATTGCATACCCTTTTCTCCGAATTCATTTTGTGACACGCCATGCAAGCATTCCCGCCAAATACGCGTCCAAGCTAACAACCAATAGGATGTTGACATGATGTAATATGGACAGACGCTCAGTCAATCAAACCATGCAATATGTCGGGGAACAAAAGGCGGCATCGCCACAAAGAGCAATACCCGTCCAAGCCCCGCAAGAGCCCGTACCTTTAGGTGCACTCGGGAGATTCGAACTGCCAATATATCGTATAGCCAGGTGTATCCGGACCACTAGGGCACAGTGTGGGTTGGTGACCGCTAACGTTTCATCGTTGATTTTATATAGAGCAAATTACAGACTTTCAGGGGGTTTTCACACAGCTGTCATTTAGCTGCCGTCCGTTAGTATACAACTACCGGCATGGCTGAGGCACCTATTAAACCTGGGTTCCCTCCCCCATCACCGTTGTGCTCGAATAAAAAAGACTCACTCTCATCAGCATCAACATCAGAAAGATAGGCCCTAGCTACACACTGTCTGCAGTCACACG
>JAULBU010031554.1:0-16388 GCA_032358235.1 Odonthalia washingtoniensis
ATGGGACGATGACAGCCGAACGAAATGTTAACATGAAGATAATATGTTGGTGATATGTTGAGATGCGACGATGATAGCTTGAGATGCGACGATGGTGGTAGGCTCGGACTAGACGATGATGTCATTGTGCGAGGATAATGAGGCACGGTGGTTTTTATATGAGATGATGACGGTAGGAATAAATAGCGATTTGCAGAGATGGTATTTGATGACTGCAGAGATAGATAGTATAGTGATGAGGCCAGAAATTGAATGACCATAACGGCAGGGATTGATGGTAAATGAAGGAGAATAAATCGTAAGAAGTGACGTGAAAGTGGCAACTGTAAGTACGAGAAAGAAGAGAACCGGTAAAAGAAAGTACTTATATACGTCAAAAACTCGTTGCACAACATTTCAACGTATAATTGAGGCAACAAGGACGATCGCGGCGGTAGTATGCAATTGCAGCATCCTTTAAATACCGACTGCCCTAATTTACCGTACAGCTGTACTCTAAAATGCAACTCCTGCTGACAAAAAAGAACCGTTCGTGGTACAGTATACTGCATACCCGAAACTTTGTCACACAGATCTTTCATGCCACATGTGTGCAATTGTGCCTATTCAGATCCTAAATTCCTAATTACGTCTAAAACAACTTATAATCTGTTGTAATTAGAATACGGTTACCCGTTTCGCCTATCGTAGTTCGATTTGGTTATTTCATCACTAGTATAAATACCCTTGCTCAACGATTCAGACTGAGAATTATTAAATCGTAGATATTATTGAACAAACCAGATCAAAATTTTGGGTGTCGACATCATCGAAAGTTCTACTAAGACACGCGAGGATACATGTCGATGTCTTCGGTAAAGAATGTAGACTTTCATTGTGTGCAGTTTTCGATCAATGAGGGCATTACCTATTTAGATCATGATTTGAAAACATTTATGAGATAGCAGGCAACGTAACTGGTTTATCAATGATCATTAACTACAAAAATACAGAAACATGAAGTCAGCATAGTCCGAAATCAGTAAATTTTATATGGAGGTGTGGTTTACATTGATTATAGAATGCGTTACGTGCAGTTTACTGTATTTAATAGTCGTGTGTACATTCAGTTGAATCAGGACAGTGTATGTTACAGTGAAAATAATTTTCAAAAAATGAAGTAAACTGCAGTATACATCTTATCAAATTTCCATAACGTGGAGAACTGTACAGTACACCATTACACGAGTCTTCTATTCATTCCAGAAATCTGTATCAAAAATTCCCGATAGGGCAGAATTTCTAGGAAAATCTGATGTATTGTGGATTCGAACTAGGGGTATAATATGGAGTTTGAAACATTTTATGTGCTATGAAAATAGAGCAAATTTACTGAAATATTAAAAAGTAATATGCATTGAATGTATGAATAAATTTACATGCACGGATATACACATATACACATATACACATATCAAAATTATATCATGATGAGAGGCCTGTTTAAATATTAAAATGGTAAGGAACGAAATTACGGTATATGTCAGTACTACTAGTATTTGTTTCTCGTATGACATTCAATGTGCAACTTACGAATAAAATAGAGTTGATGAAATTGAAATACAATTATGAAAGTAACCTTTGGATACCATGGAAATAAAAGCATGAGCCTAATGTTTCAGTTCTGACGCAGCCTGAGGCTGCATCAGAACTAAATTTCTCATGGGAGTAAGAACAGGAACATATTTAACGCGTAATCTACGGATCAAAAACTACTATGATAATTGAAATCGACATATGAGCACAATT
Source organism: Odonthalia washingtoniensis (assembly GCA_032358235.1). NCBI lineage: Eukaryota > Rhodophyta > Florideophyceae > Ceramiales > Rhodomelaceae > Odonthalia > Odonthalia washingtoniensis. The sequence goes on from JAULBU010031554.1 coordinate 1,789, forward strand.
GCATATCATAGAAACAAAAAATGGCTCATTTTTAATCTCGAAGTCCGTTTCAGTACTGAATTTAGCATGGCGGTTAAACCAGCAAAGTATTGAATGTGAAACGTAAGAATAGAAAAACTTGTATGAAAATTGAAAACGAAACTTCAAACATGAAAGTGACCTGTGCATATATGCACAGGTCACTTTAATGTTTGAAGTTGATAAATCATAGAACCAAAAAAATGGTACTGTCCCAGTAATAAACTCAGTATGGTAGTTACACGTTCAACGTATTGAACTTGTAACGTACCAATAACTTGTAGGAACATTGAAAACGAACCATAAACCATCTAATTGACCGGTGCATATCATAAAAACAGAAAAAAGATGCTGTGTCGGTACTAAACTTATCATGGTAGTTAAACGGGCAACATATTGAACATGTAACGTACCACTAACATGAAGGAAAATTGAGAACAAAACATGAAACATCGACGTTACTTGTACGTATAAACAAATAGAAAGATGTAATACTTTTACGTGAGAGTACTATATAAGGAATGAAAGCCACACGAACAAAATTTGTTAGTGGAAAGGTGATGATTTCTAAACCGTAGAAGGTATCGATATGAAACTGAAGAGAACATTAGTTGTACCTAACGAAAATAATAAACAGGAAGGTGTCTCGAACCTCCGTTGACCGTTAGTAACGGTCTGTTTATAATACTACCGTGAAGAAATAATTTTCATTCTTCACCACGATTCGTTACATGGAACAGCCTATTAGGGTGAACGTAAGTCGCAATAGTGCATTATCAGACCACGAAAGGGTGTTGAAGAAACGCATATTAACGTGTGATCGCTGGATTTTGTGGACCATGAAAACGGTGGAAAGAGGAGGAGGTGAAACTTGCTCCAAAAACTGAAAAATTGAAAGGAAGAAGCCACTGAAGCCTCATTATGTTCTCAAAAATGTTAAACATTACAGTCATCATTAATGGTTGGAGAAAACAGGTTTTCAGGAAAAGAAATTGTAAAATTGTAAAACTGGTATTGAAATAGACGTTGCGTACAAGATTGGTATACACCTAGAATCAAAAATAGTGGATGGTGTATGATATATTGAATTGGACCGTAATTTTGAAAAACATTCCGTGTAGATTGCATAAATTGATGTACTAAATACCAGTTTTGAACCATTGCGATAGTCATATATATATATCACGGAATACAAGTTTCGAAAAGACTTACAATCTGTCCTGCAACCTGTTCTGTATTAAGCCACCCGAATTCTAATATTTTTCAAATTAAGTACAGCAAATATCGAGACAGGATACAATTCACCACTATTCATCTCAATAATCTTCGCCACCGTGTAATAGAAACCGGGGAAAATGAATCAGAAGTATTAGATATGGAGAATATAATCACGGAACATGAGTGGCCATGGTGACTATATTTCAAAGCCATGCAACAAAGAAGACCGCTCGCATGAAATTGATACCGTCGAGCTGAGAGTTTGATAACATCGCTTGCCGTTTGTCTTTGCCTCCTGGACGGATATTCTGGTACAAAACCAGTCGAATAAGTCATAAGAATTCTGAAAGACAAATTTTTGATAGTGGATGATGTGTGGATGTTGCTGGTCGAACTTTCTATATCAAAAGTGGTCATCAACTAACTGCAACAATAGTCGGATCAGAACTGAATATGAAAAATATTTGAGAAAATGTGATTAGTTCACGTAGGGAATGTAGCGATAAGTAATAAATTTATATTACCTATCCTTTAAAATTTGTTCTGTTCCATATTTGTCATGTAAATTGTATTTTTTGAACTGCATATTTCTGGGAGACTCTACGGAATAATACTACAACGTAAATATAACCTAGGAGACACTAACTAAAAGCCAGTTGTAAATAACTGATACTGGAGCAGCCACATATGTACCAGTAATAAATATTGGTACTATACATCGCGCTTTCATTTAACTGTAGTATACTTTGAAATTTCTGTAAATCACAGCAATAAATATGAAAACTACTCCCTATATCCATTATTTAATTTTTTAACGGTGTCTAGTAAACTGTATTAGGCTCCCCTGGAAAGTGTGTTGCAAGTGAGGTACAGTATTTTAAATAGAGATATATAAAAATTCATAGTAACGATTCATGTGTACTTTTATTATATTTTTAATATGAGAAACACTTTCAATTATTTAAATTTTTAGAAACTATCCACGAGGATTGGTCAATAAAATGAAGCGGTTGATTATTTAAGAATATAATCAACCGTTGATTATTTTAAAATATCATGAACCGTTTATTATTTAATGCTTCGACCCATACATGTGGATAGTACACTGTACCGGAAATAACGCAAGTAAATATAGTTTATAACTTTCAACAATAAGCTTCAATTTGATTCCCCATACATTGGCATAGTCTTCAAAATGGAAGCAGGTATTCATTATCAGATATATGTTGCCAATATAGCAGTGCAATTGTCCAAACTACAACGGAACTATTCCATATATCATATTCTAGACAACCGTTCAGGCTTTTCAGAAACTACTCGGAGCATCGAATACAAATTGGAACAGTGATACGGATATTTATTTGGAATAAAAAGTTGTATAAAATCCTTACAATTATCATGAAATCCTCCATTCTAGTCTGAGGTGGAAATCAAATCAGCGTAAAACGGATGTGCGTTCTAGGGTGCGGAAACATCCTGACAATGTTGACGATCGCAATGGAGAGGATTCTTTAACGTCAGTTAATGATGGTAATAGTTCCCGTCGTACCGTTGATAGAGATAAAGAAAATCCACTGAGGCAAATACATGTTACAAGTAGGTGGTTAAGTATTCGTGGTAAAGGGTTTAGAGAAGGAAGTAACGTACATTAAGTATCAGGGTCTATAAGAATGACTACAGGAAAAACTCCCTTGAAGTCCCGAAATATAAATTTCATCATATAAGGTCCTCCTGGTCGGAAACTGCACGGAAATGAATATACTGCACCGCTAACTATGGTATAATTTTGTCTAAGAGACCAGAATGAATTTCTTGGAGTGGCTCCGCGCTAGAATCAAGTGCATCGGTAGAAGAGGAAGTTTTACAGTTGAAGATAAATTTGATTCTAAGTAATGATTAGTCGAAGTAATGACCAGTTGTATAATGTAAATATAAAACTGAACAAATTACACAGTGAGAAAAAATCCTTTATAATCGACTGAACAGAAAATTCACAGTAATGAGAACTGATGTAAATTTGGTGGGCATTGTAACAACGGCTCGGATCAAACTAATCCTGGACGAATAGATAGAAACTTTCAGAACTGTGTACCACATGTCCGTTGTTACGAAGGACCCAGAAAGACTATTCAGAGCTCTATTGACTTTCTGTGACAGCGTTGAAGAAGAGAAAGTTTCGCGATATAAAGGTAGGGTTATCGAAAAAAAACTGAAGAGTAGGCAAATGCAGTGGGTGATCACATTATTTCGGAAGATACTGGCAGGAAAATCATATCTATACCATGCAGGAAGAGAATATTTCGCTCATGACCGTGCATTTAACCCAGACTAGAAACGTAGAGGCTTTAAATTTGGAAGAACCAGTGAATGGCTTTTCGAAAAGAGAAATAGAAATAGATAAATATACTTTATGTACTAATCTTAGTATGATTTTATGCAACAGTAGTAACTACAAGTTGTCTTATGACCTTTCAAAGGTCGAATTTCAACTCATAGTTTTAACAGAACTTCACAACATGACAGGAGCTTCCTGTGATGTTGTGAAGTTATGTTAAATTGGTAATTTTTCAATGTAATTAAGTTGTGGTTCCAACTTTTTAAGGATTTGAAAAGTTGTGTGTAGAAATGTTGCATCTTAGAAAAAAGGAAGGAACATTTACTAAAATTTACATGGAACAGACCATTATAGATTGTTTCAATGGGTATGAGATAAAAACATTTTCAATATTCATCGCAGTATTTTTCCATCCGTTCTGTAATGTTTAGGTTTCCGTGGAAACAATTAATATATAATCGATTGTAGATCCATGGCAGTTCTTAGGTTAACAAATTAACAGCGAAATTTGATCGAATTACATGAATAAATTCGTCAATAGTGTTGAAAGTTACCTTTCGGAACAATTCAGGTGCTGCTATTGTATCTCCATTGGTGTTAACTGTGATTTTATCACTAAATATCGTCCTCTCACCATGTGGGATGCGAACATGTCCCATCTTCGCCCGTTTTGTAGTCCATATCCCCCTTATGTGTACTACCTTCCCTCTGCCATCGAGCTTCGAAGACATAAGCAGTCAAAAATAGTACCAATACTCTCTGTTGGTGGCGTTACTTCCATATACTGGATTAAAGCAATATCCATAGAAAGTCCCTTTCTTTGGCGTTTCAAATTAAAGAAGCACTTTTCCAATACATAATTTCGGAACCTCGTCAGAAACTACCTTAATAAAACGAGACTGTTTCTAACAGCTTTACTAGTACCAAATTCGTGGGATTCCATGATGCTTTGTATATATTTCACATAAGTTGTATTTTGGGGAATTTTAATGACGTTATTATATGTATCTTAGTTTTTCAACGTTGGTATAAAACCCAAAATACAAATCCTGATTTCACGAAATTTATAGAAATGTCGTGATCCATCGTTTCAATCAATGTTTTCTTCAGCAAATTTCTTTCCGAGAATATTGACAAATGTATGTAATTTCTATGACTTGAACATAGTATGAAATTTGGTTGAGAACCGAGTACATTTCTCTTGACTTGAAGGAGTTGGCTACGAATTATCATTTTTGTAACTGGTCACAATTTTGTGCAAACCGTTTTCCTATCACGTACCAGATATGGCGTCATGATTGGGATGCTATGCGCATCACTTGTATTCACCCTGGTTCAAAAGTATCCCGAGCGTATCTTCCTCATTGTAAGTTCCATTCTTGCTACTGTTTCATCCATTCCGGTTACAGCAAGTTTTGATTTTGACGTATGCGGCCAATTTCATGAATAGTTTGAAATGTTCGAAAGGTGCAGCTTTCAGCATATCCGTTGTTCAGAAATGTTTCAAATCTATGACAATATGATCCTGAATATGGTACTTCAATGCAAATAGACTTTTCCGGTTGTTAATTCAAATTTTTCCTTCATTAGAACGTTTAAATTTTGCATGTCTTCTTCCAACATTTCCAGTTTTAGGTGAGACCAACATTCCGTGACATTATTGGACATCATTATAATAATAATATCTGCATATGTTGTAGTAGGCTTTGTTCTGGTATTCCTCGTCATATCCTGTAGCACGATCAAACCCCGGTTTTCTATTTAGTACGAAAGGAAAAACATCGTCCAACTGTCAACAGTTTTTCCCTCAAGCATTCCACGTACCCATCTTTATCAAATATCCCATTCAGTGGCGAAGTAGATTCTTTTTCTGAAAAGTCGATTTGCAACTCTGGTAGTTTATAACTTTTCTGAATGGCAGCCAAAATAGAAGTTCGATGATCCTAAGATTATTGTCCACTCTGTCAATATTTTATCCTTTTCCTTTACTGGGTCGCAAGGATGAGATGATCGTTCAGATGAGAAATAGGACATGAAACATGTCTTCACAAATTTTGATAATCCGAGGTAAAAATTGTGAAGCGGTTCAAATGTCTAAATTTCATATACATCATCTACAATTATGGTAGTTCTCACATTCATTACTTTAAGAAAAGATTTCCAATGTACCAAGGAATAGTCAGCAAGAATTCCAACAGCTTCTTTCCAAAGCATTTTCTGTTTCTGCCTCTGTCCAATAGACCTGAACAATAAGGCCTCTTCCATCAGTCTATGTACGTCTACACGTCATCCCATTTCATTTCAATAGAACGAGTCATATTTTCTAAACAATTCCGTATATATTCCATTTCTACCATTCATCTGGCGCAGGGTAGGTTTACTGGAAGACGTATAATTACACTCGGGGAGGTAGCAATAAAATTACACTGTTAGTCGGAAACAATTCAACACGGTTGTCTTTAATATAACTTGTGAAACAGACTTTTCGTGGGTGCGTGAAGGCAATATCATAGATTGTAAATATTTCTGTAGAACAACCATTTTTGCTGCTCTGTCATCGGATGTGGAAGTCAGAAAAACGGTACCCATTAAAGGGACAATATTTTTAAATGGAAATACATAAATAAAAGTCAAGTTATCACAGCCCGATAAGTATGCATCTGTCCACATTGGTTCGTTCTCTACAGGTAGGAAACTAATGATTGTATTTCCATTTTCTATGATGTGACACCTGAACTTCTCTGTGAAGTTCAAAAGAACAGCGTGAACAGAATATGCCCCCACAGCATTGCATTTTAAATTGGTGGTAGTTTTATCAGAATACATGTAGGCAAGCTTTTCCAAGAACAATTGGGGAGGCGTAATATCACCATCAACCCAAATAAGGGTACTCGAGTACATCATTAATTCCAGTCGCTTCCTTCTGCACAGGTCATTAAAGTATGTCGTCGGCACTATATGAGATAATTTAGCATGAAATGACATGATACAGTTGTCATTCATGTGTGATCGAAATATAATATCTCTTTATGAAGCCAGTTCAACTTTCTTCCTTATAACATCAATGATATTCTTGCTATAATAACAGGCTTCGACGCGTTACATCCTTTATCTATTGCTTCTCACATAAAACCGTCACGTATCCAAGTTATCATTTTAATCGTCGTTGGCCATTATCAGACAAAACACGTCATGTTTCATAGTATTACGGAATCATAAATGAATTATTTATCATTACTGATAAGAGAAAGGAGCTTATTTACAGCATTTTTAGCTGTCCGTGATACATTTGGGATAGTGACCATAGCTTCCGCCATCTGAAACCAATAGTCAGTCTTCTCGTCTATTACTTCGTCCTCAGGAAGGATATCTCGACCACCTCTTCTTACTAAGGGTTCATCACCATCTTCATCTGTAACAAACATATCCGCACTGTGTCCCTTTGTTGCTTCTTTATTTTAATTTCGTGATGATTGTTTTATAACTATGCATCTATCTACTTACATCCCTATATTTCGATTTATATTTACATATCGGAGTATGTATGTTACTTAACATAAAACATTACTAGTTGAAGGTAGACAACCTTGTCATCTGTGCTAGCAATGTAACATCTTAGTACGGTTTGGATGCTACAAATAGATTAAATAGTCTATATTGTTTTCTTATTTATCAACAATATGCTATATGTCTTCTGGCATATCTTTATTCGTGAGGGATTCACAGGTTATGGAAGGGACCAGGATAAACTGTATCTTTATCTGAAATTAGAAGTACATAGCATTATATGGTACATGCAATGTACCTGAATGCAAGATATGGTACCATAACAGTATAAAGATGTGCAGGAACTAGAATAAAATGTACCTGCAGTCGAAATTACAAATACATGATATTATGTGATATATCTGATTCAGCTGATTCAGCTGAATGTAGTATATGGAACCATAACGGTAGCACTATCTGTAGCCACAATTGAAAGAAAACTATATCGTATGGAACAACTGATGTAACATACTGCAGGATGTGGTGCCTTAACTGTGGCACGATATGGTGTCATAACAGTACCATGGTATGGTACCGGTAAGGCTAAATATTTATTCTCACGTAGCTCATAACGGGAATCCAGTTGCGATTTACTTGCGTTAATAACGTTTAAAATTTTGCCACTTTTTAGTAACGTGTATCCTGTAAATTGTAGGCGTGCTCCTGGGTGGGAAAAAGTTTCAAATCATCAACTGTTTATCATTTAATAATATAATCAGTCATTCATTATTTTTTATTTTCCCATCCATGGGGATGGTACCTTACACCAAGTATGTTTTCACTTCTAACCGTCATGATCTCAAACAAAACAATAACTTATATGACTCGTATTGTTATGTACATATATAATACAGTGCTTTTTCAAATACATTCCTACCACACTTTTCTTTCAAACAGTACTAAAATAAATATGGTAATGATAACGTTATAACGGTATCCCATGAATGTTTTTTATCCAGAAAATACAAATGATAGCCTTCCATTTATATGTACTGAATTTCTGAGACATGTTTATGGAATGACCAATGTTTGGACAACGTAATCCTCTTTACTAACTTTGCTTGTTTATCTTGAACCGTAAATACATATTCAAATATAACGTATTTTATTAGGATGCACGTCTTCATCAAGATGATTCAAATATAAACAAAATTTAACCATCATTTTCAACATCTTCATTTGATTCAAATATTTCATTTTCAACATCTTCATCTCCATTATCGGTGGTTACATTACCATCAAAATCTTTTCGTTGCTCCAGTTTATTAATTTCATCGTCCCGATCATTATCTGAATCAGCGTATACAGAGAGTTCATCTTCTCTCACCGGCGTGAAGGAAGACGTCAGACGGAGGCTGTCATGATATTAAAAAGCAAGGGCATTTCCAAATTTATATTCATTTGGTATTACATATATATGACACCTCAAGAAACGTTTTATCTAAACTGTGCACCATCATGTTGCAGATATCCATGCCAACAAATAGAGAATTGGGAGGCATTTGAACCAGTTCCAAAAGAAGTAGTTTTTCCATACCTTGAATATTTTTCTTTTCATAATTAACAAACTGATAGGAGCCCATACAGACATTTAAAACGCAGCCTTCATCACCAGTAATCATCAGGAAAAACAATCTTCTTTCCCGTTCCTTGTCATGAAATCATTTTTAAGATCTTGAGCAGGACAGTGCTTTCCTAAAAATAAGTAGTTCCCATCAGGTACAGAAAAATGGTTCCGCACATTATATTTCGCATGATCCAAGTGTAGAACAGAAGCAAGACAACCTAAACATACATCTAACGCAGCACGTCTTCTTTCTTTCCACACTGTGTCCCTATTCTCTATGTGCGACGTCAGTAGTTGAAAAGTGGCACTTTATAGAGAAACACCACTATCACTATTTTTGCCTTTTTCAGCTGTAGTAGCGTTTATAATTGGATTCCACAAAATGCTATTACCCTCCACGTGAGAAAATCTGTACCAATAAATGTATCCTGACCAAATACATGTAGCTTCTATAATGACCCCTCCAGATATGTATCGGGCATGTCCATTTTATGTAATATTTAATTCCGTTCAACTGTTGTATTTGTAAACGCTTCCAGGATACACCAAACGTCAGCAAATACTTCCGCATACTTCTCTTGGAAATATTCCTCGGTCATAGAGTTGAAAGGACCTTTTCCGATATTCTTCTTCAGTAAGGTTGAGTTTGACTTCAAATAGGCATTTGTTCCCTATACCCACGCCATTAGCATTGTGAAATTTGCGTCCACATTTTGGAAGAAATTTTCATAGCGATTATTAGGTGGTATTAAAAAACATCGTAATTTGTGGCAAACTTCACTGAATATTTCTGTCCCGTCCAGACTGTCGAAACGGAGCCAGGTGGGAGCCTTTCATTTTCAAGAAATGGAATAGATGTCTTTCCAAACAAGGTTTCGCACCGCTTCAAAATCGGAAAACATTTCTCTCCGCTAAGTTCCCCAACTTTCAGCCGAATAATGTGTACCCTGTCGCATTGTCACGATCAGAAGATGATGATGAAGCCATTAGTTACATCGCTTCTTCGTTCTTGTCCTTTTTATCTGAATTTTTACTGAATGTTACCATTAATTAATTAAATGGGAGCCATTCCAACGATACCTCGTAAGTACCACCAATTCAGTTGATAACGTGGCCCCAATTTTCACCAAGAAAATGTCTACTCCGGAATATGTCAGTTATATACATCTCCCCATATGTTTCCATTCCCTGTATAATTTTTTGGAGGATTTCCTTTTCTTGGAGAAGTAATTAAACTTACCGCATGCCATTAATCTGATGGTTCCAGGTAATTCTGATATCGAAAATGATGATGATGGAGAATCGGGACAGAAACTTTCAGAAAGTACCACACCTCATACAACATCTGCAGGTGTGATGGAACGTACATCGAGTATGAAATATTTGTCCCTCCATCACGGGAAAAAGAGAAAGTCTAGACAGTCTGAAAAAAACACCTGAAACATCATCGACAACACAGACCTAAAACGACATCATAAAAGAGCCTGATATAACTCTGGCATTGAATTTATCTCATCCAGTTTCTTCCTTAGACTTATGAACATCAGATGTTGCATCAATTGAAAAGTTGAAATCAAGTATGGAGTCCGTTTGCACATTTACGATGTACCATTCGAAAGTTTTTCTGAAACTCATTTCATAGAGGTCGTTGTCACACCTAATGGTAAAATTAATGTGGTAATAACAGACCCTCTGTATAATTCTAGGAGAGCTCTGGGACAGAAACATACGTAACAAGACTCTTCACTGCGTACCAAAGTTTTTCGAAAACCACTACAGTTGGTGGTTTAAACCACCAACTGTAGTGGTTTTTGTGATGTGGTGGTGTACAGGTGTAAGTGTCGTTTTGAAACCACCAACTGTGGTAGTTTAAACTAAAACATGCAGTGGTTTTGAAGAATGTACATCAGTCAGTTTAATCTATTACAGTTAGTGTTTTGAAACCGATGCATGCTCTTGGTGTTTATCAGTACTGAGCAGCTATTTCGGTGACGGGTGTCTATAGCCAAACTATGGTTTATGTGGAATGCCGTATTAGACTGAATCAATTTGGACATACGATTAAGAGAGCTACGACTCAAAATTAATGTGCCGAATAGGATGAGAATTGTTCAGATTACTTCAAAATCAATGATATAACATTTAATAATATTATCACTTTGAATATCAAGAAGTATATTAGTTAATTTATAATCACGATTTAGTAGAGCTGCATCACTGCCATGTCAATGCATCATGTACATTGTTTTGTGTTAATACTAATAGATGTATAGTGGTTAGCGACTGAAAGTATCTTTCACATAGTATTTCAAATAAACTTTCACAAGCAGTTATTTACAAAACCGCAATAAGTTGATATTTGGGATATTCACATCAACACATGTTCGAAAGTAAAAACGAATGTCCTAATTGTTTTAGTAGTGATTATTCTTGGAATGATTGTTGACAATTTCCTGTTATATCAGTATCATTTTCATCTTTTCCTTATAATTACCTTTTCTTATCCTTATTTCTAGGCTTTATGATACTATCATAATCAGTTTCAGGCGTATCATCAATTTGGAAACATTCATTATGTTGACTTTATTCGTCTTCATCTATCATATATCGTATGTGTGACAATGGATTATTTTTTTTATACATGATAATTCATCAACACAAGCAATTGAAGCGACATGAACAATTTTGAAAGTGACCTCATCATTATGTATAGAAGTAACATTAACAACACCTGATGCGTTATAATATTAATAGGCGTAGGTACTGTTTTAACAAGACAAGAAGTGAATCAAGTTTCTAAAGCAGGAGCTCAATATATAAATAGTCATGTAACTGATGAATTAATAGTCATAAAGCTCATTAAGCTAATATGTTAGCTATACCAGGTGCTAGTACACCTACTGAAATATGGAATGCTTTCCATAATGTTGGTACTAATGTTGTTAAGATATTTCCTATTAGCAGTTGCGGTCGATGATGTTCATGTAAATATTAAAGGTTGTGAGGGAAGGATCATTATCTCATATCATTGAGATGGATGCCTCTGAAATGAAGCATATGTATACCCAAAAAGCATTGGCGGGAATTTAATAGTGGCACAAAGAGATACAGAAAGACAATTTCTGTCCACGTGGCGAATAAGATTGCAATTTTTCTTATTACTTGCAATTTGTTATTTATTAAATAAAGAAAAAATAAAACTGCAACTTTTGCAGTTTTTAAATCTGTCCACGTGACAAATAATATTTGCATTTTTTTATTGTTTGCATTTTTTCATGTTTTTATCCAGATCGAACAACTACTACTTTCCGTTTAGGGTCACTCTAAGCGGAGCAAAACCATTCAATCCATGTACCTTGGCATCTACCAGGTTTTCTTATATAAGACTTTTGTTCCTTGAACATTCATACTTCGTACTGTTACATCACCTTTACCGATCCCACCACCTCATCAACAACAATAGCATCAACAACAAGCACAGCAAGCTGGTGGAGGAGTACTGGAATGACTTCATCATATGCCACTACTAACGTGATGAAATTTATACCTCCATCTTTAGGATCCGCACCTATTCCATCACCGTCACAACAAACACCACAACCTTTGAATACAGCTGGAACACCAATGTCACAACATTCTGGATATCATGGAACATCACCTAATCTACCGCCACTTTCGCCATCTACATCAATCGGTAGTCGTAAACGATCGAAAGCAAGAACTCATTCAACCCTATCAGTTGGATTACCAGCAGATGTAATTCGAATAACTACATCAAAATAATCATCAATGTCATCATTCAAATCAACATTCACATCAATATGAACTTCTACATCTACATCAACATCAACATCAATATCAAAGTCGCCATTCACTTAAAAATTATCGTCAACATCATCACCATCATCATCAAAAACTACATTAAAATAATCATCAAAATCATCATTCGCATCAACTTCAACATCGACATCAACATCAAAAGAAATAGGGAGCCCTTGAAAAAGAATTGTGTTTCGGTGTTCCGATTTTGAGAAATTGGTGATGAGGGAGTATGTGAGTGATCATTCACTTAAACATTATCATTATGAACATCACCATCATCATCAAGAACTACATCAACATCATCATCAAAATCATCATCAAAGTCATCATTCACATCAACATCAAAATTTACATCTACATCATGATGTAGATGTAGATGTTGATGTTGATGTTGATGTTGATGATTCTGATTCTGATGTGAATGTGGATTTTGATGATGATTTAGATGATGACATCACATCAATTGCAATTGATGTGATTTAATCACCGAAATCATCATCTAAATCATCATCTAAATCAGAATCATCATTTACATCTACATCAGAATCAACACCTACATCTGCATCTAAATCATCATCAACATCAACATTAACCATAAATTGAATTCTTAACTTTCTACCTTTTCCAAATAGTTTTGCACATTCTATCGATCACTATTGTTTGAATATGGTGATATATGTGATCCATCTCAATTCACAAGAACTTCAATGACACTTCGAGCATATCGCTTCGATTTGCTCTGTTCCATGCAAGGAACATAGAGAATTATGCTATCTTTCATGAATTATTTTCAGTCAATACTGTTAACTTTCTTCAACAATGAGATACTTAAAAGTTTATAGATCTGTTAAATAAACGAGATACCTTTACATAGTGATATATGTGATCCACCTCAATTCGCAAGAACTTCAATGACATTCAATGGAGGTATAGCTGATTCAAAAAGTCCTACAGCTGTTACGATGTACTAAAATGGTAGATTATACGTCGGTACAAGATATGGACGTGTTCGTTTCATTACTGATAATCCCATATCATATGCGGTTTCGAACATTTGTCACTCCGAAATTCTCTTTGATGATATGTACAAGTTGCATAATTGTCGTCCTTCACCAAGAACGGTATTGGGTATCACATTCGATCCAATAGATCGAAAAGTAAAACCTTATGTAAGTACAAGTACATTATTCTGACTTAATCAGAAAACATTTGATCCGAATAATAAATTTGGTTGGTCTAATGGTAATATAGAACAACTTGGACCTTTCAATGCCGATCTACCTGATCAATCATAGGGTGGTATTTTGGATTCTCATTACTCTGGTAGTATAGTTAGAAATTTTTTCACTCTTATTATGGCAAAGAATGGAGAAGTATTTGGTATTGACATGGGTCAAGACTGTAAATTTCGTCACATTCCATCTTCATGTTCCGAATACAATTGCCACAACTCCATTGAAAGATTCATGCGTTTCATCACCATCGCTCGGGAAAAGTGCCCCCGCCACTGCTATTACACAAAATGGATTCACTGACTGTTTCAAATTAGACAAATCCACGCCGGTGCAGCTTGTAACCATTTATAGTGATAGAAGTAATGAATTTTCATGGGTTGATCCAACAACTGAAACTTCTTCATCTAAATTATCATCAACATCAACTTCTTCATCAACTTCTTCATCAACAACAACATCATCAACAACATCAACATCTACATCCGAATCGTCATCTACATCTACGACTAAATCATCATCAACATTTTTGGAGTTTGTTGTGAAATAAAGAGGAGGATTCATTCTTCTCACCATCATTGTTTGATTCGGCGTGTGAGGCATCTGCTACTATGCAGGGAGCGCGTTGCTTGAATGAAATGACTGTTTTTCAGTTCTTTTCAAGGCACCCGAAACTATACCCATTCCTACTGCAGCATCTGAATCCATCTGTTGAGAATAACAGTAGTGGCGACAAGGGCGTTGTCACGCTTTTGGTCACCTTTTACCTATCACAATTGTCACGTTTTCTGCGTTTGGCCTGATTCGAGCAATTGAACCATTTGCCTCTTGCTTTGCTGACAGCTGTACATCCAGTACAGCA
>JAULBU010031565.1:0-16388 GCA_032358235.1 Odonthalia washingtoniensis
ACCAAAGCAGGTAAACAGCTGGAAAAACCCACCTCGATAGGGGCCAAAAAGAAAGGGGTTTGCGAGATGAGATGCTGTGTGTGTAGAAAGAGAAAAGTGTAATCTTTTTATTTTTATTGTTCATGTAAAATGAGACAAAGAGTATTAACCCTTTAGGGACGGCGAGCAATTTCATGTATACGTGAATTAAAAACAGGGAATACTGTGACATGATTGGGTTACATGAATAGTGTCAGACTTGTGTATGCACGTCAATCATTTTCAGACGAATGATAAAAGATCTCTGAAATCTTCTGACAACTGTATCCCTTATTTCACAGCTACGTGAAATAAGCAATGCGGTACTACGACTGGCTCAAAGTAAAATATCTTCTTCGGTCGACCAATAACATTTTGAGAAATGAATGTGCATGACTACAAGCTACAAGACAATACAGTGTTCGGAGCTCTCTATTCCTTCCCGTTTGTTTGCAGAAAGGGGAAACAAATTTGCAATGTATGCTGGCACTGTTTGTAATGGAAATGAGACCAGATTTTAGTACCATGTGCTACATGGTAATAAAAATAAATCATATCATTCATTCATTGACAGCTTGAAAAAAAATGCGCCGAACTCCCAGCAATCAATCGATCTGTACCAAAATAACGATATTTCTCAAACCTTGACCTTTAGTCACAATCAAATTTATTTCATGGCCGACGACGCGGAGAATGCGGAATAAAATTGTGATGTTGCCGGGAGCTGGGAGGAGGATAAGGACGATGATGATTATCCGTATGAATTTGAAATCACGGAGGTGGACACTGCGTGGTGTACAACACTCCACACCACAGTCGAATATATTCGAACTTGGGTTGATCGAACGAAGTTGCATGTGTTTCAGAACACAAATGTCAACAATCCATATCGAAACCACCAGGAATTGGGGCTCTTCCACATGTTTCTTCATCAGTCCTTTTTTTGAATGCGTGAAACAATGAATTAATGGAAACATGAGTAGAAGATCGCAATCAACCTAATCAACAGAAATTACCAACGAGGAATTATACGCGTATGTGGTATTGGAGATAGCGGCATAAATTTCTAGATTGCATAATCTTGAAGATTATTGGTCTACGAAAACATTTTACGGACAGGAAAACTTCAAGCGTATAGTGTCGAGAGACAAATTTTTTAAATTAAAGCATTACTACAACCTTACCCAACGTATCGTCACGAAGAAGCAGTCCTAGACCCACTGTGGCACTCTGAACCTATGACAGAACATTTTTAAATAACGTAGCATCTGTTCCTGTACCAGTTGGCGAAAGAGCCCTTGATGAAAATACAGTGAGGTGCAAAGCCAGGACATCCGCAAAAAGTTATATGAAATCCAAACCCATAAAATTTGGGATACGATATTACCTTGTCGTTGGGTGGGAGATACCATATATCCATTCGATGTGGGACAATAATTCAGGTAAGAAAATCGGAATTCCCCCTCCCGTTGGATATTATAAATTAATGTACGTTGGATATTGTAAATTAATGTACAATATTCAACGGGATGGGGAATTCCGATTTTCTTACCGGAATTATTGTCTCACATCGAATGGATATAAATAATTGTTTAGAGAGCTACGGAGAATATGCGGTAGAAAAATTGATCAGGATATCATAAAGAAGGAAAGTACATCTGCGTTGTGGTGCCTGAAGATGGTACATCAGACGAAAAGTTATCCAAAGCCATGCGGGAGATTGTTTGTAACGAATAATTTCTATACACGACACACGCTAGCAAAAAAATTGCTAAAATTGATGGATGGCGAGGCAATTATATTGGAGACTGTACGAATAAATATAGTTGATGCAGTGAATCGTCCATCCTTAAAAACGGTATAGGTATGTTGGAAAGATCTGAAAGAGGATATTGGTTATTGGTACACGCACTTGACAAAGCTGCTACAAACGGAGTGAAGCCAAAACGGGCAGAACATGCAGGGTTTGTACTATTCAAGGACAAGGAGGTTGCTGACTTCTACACGAATGATCTTCCAGAAAAACCTCGACAGGATTTGGAGGGAAGTTCAGACTACACTTTAAAATGTATACACGGTATTGCACAATTGAATATGTGAATTGGAAACGGAAGTATGACCAGAACCACTTTGTAAATCCCATGCTGAATTGTAGCATATAATCTTTTCATGAACTCGGTGGATAGGTTTGAACAGTTTCGGTCAAAAAACTACAACATGTGTCGCGAAAAGCGTGTGCCTATGTCAATATTTACATAATTATTGGACGCATCCATTCAGAATGCGTTTAAGTTGTTGCAAAGTATTGTCGTCCCAGGGGAGGTGCCATACACAGTTAGGGAGTTTAAGAAAAGAGTTGCTATGAAACTTGCCCAAATGCTGCTCGATTTAAAGTTACGACGATATACCCTGCAGAATATTGGAAGTTCATCAGTTCCAGCTCAAAATGTAAGTGTAAATGTTGATTTGAATGGTTTACAATCCCATATGATATTTGAAAATGAGGATAGAAAGAGCATTCCATGTTATTTATGTGAGTTTATTGAAGCTGATATGAAATCGAAATGCACAACTTTTGGTTGCGCACAATGCCAAACAGGGTTTCATGTGAATTGCTTCACATTGTTCCATAGAAGAAAGAAAGTGGAAGAGAAGAAATGAAATGTACATGCTGTAATTATGAGTGTTGAAGGAAATAAAAACGGAGAGAAGCGGCGAAAACACAAATTGAAATGCGTTAGTGACTTGGACCGCTGTAAAACCCCTTGGAATGCTGAGTAAACCGAGCCATAAAATAAATCATTAAATTTGTGAACCGCAACTGGTGCATCGTATAATTGTTTATATATTGATATGATAGAAGTTTCTGTTTGCTTTGATTGATTCGTTAATGAATCTATTTCCACTAGAAATATTCAAAATACTGTCATATCCTTTCACAATCAATAGTATTGATTCTAAAAGTATATGACAGTATTTTGAAAATGAAGATTGGATATCAGTGTTCGTGTCAAGGTTGTGTTCATATTAAATCGGTTAATTGACGAATCGTACAAACAAGTTCTGTTCGTGTTGATTCTATTACTGTTTTATGTAATTCATGGATAAAAGTATCAGGTGTTGGATTACGTGATCGTATGTTACATTCTGCTCATGATGTGCCACGCACTAATACTATCTCACATTCCATTTTAGAAACTGTATCATGTTCATGAGTCCGTTTTCGTCACCGTCTCAGTAGTATTTGTAAAGGCAGCAGAAGCAGCAACAGTAGTAGATGATGAAGGTCGACATGTTTCTGATTTATGTTGTTGTTGACGTTTTGATGGTGAATGTGGTGCTATTGTAGGACTTGAGGATGTAGTCGTCGTAGCTACTGTGATCGTTGATGGTTGTGTTTTTACTAGCGGTGGTGAAACTGGTGTCACCCATACTGTTCTCGAATTTGAATGAAAGCTGGTGATGACGATTCCATCGACTGTACTTTAACGTGTACTGACTTGTTATTGAAATTGCTTGATTTCATCGACTGTTATTTAACTTTTATTGACTTGTTATTGACACTGCCATTGACATGGGACGTTGTACCATTTTTTTGCTGCTGATTTGGCATCTTAACAACCCGCTGACGAGGTACAGCGAAAGATGAGACTTTAGAAGATAGCCACCTCTCTGTAAGAACCCTCTCCAGGATAAAAAACATTTTCATTCGCTCTACATAACGTCACTCTCGATTCTTTCCTTCAGACTCAAAATTTCTACTTCCCCCTCTACAGAACAATGGTGAAGATCTTACACCATATCCATAAGTTCCAGGTGGCGAACTAATTTTTATAGAGCTTCGTAGTACTTCAGTGCATGTGTGACATATGACGAAGACGGCCGTTTTCGTGTACTATAGTTTGCTAGGAAAAACCAGTATACAAAATTATCAATCTATGTGTACACTGTGACCTGAGCGACAATCTACAGTATACGGTTTAGAGCGGTTCCCTGAACTCAATTGAATTCGAACTGGTGTTGTTTATTGTACTCACGTGAGAACTCCTGAGTGTAATTGATCGACACCGATTCAATCAAGATGCATCGTATCAAATGGTCGGGAAACACTCTAGCTTAGTATATAAGAACACACTAACCAGTGTCATTGTTGTTCTGATAATAAAGGGTAGTCATGTCATAATATATTCTTTAACGTTTTAGTTTTTGTACCCTCAATTCAGAGGTTTCTACAACAATCGCGATTCAATAGGAATATATGACTGTGACCACAACCTTGTCTGCTAATTGTTACCAACAACAAGAAACAGTACATCCCAACGACCAAACTAACGCGGAAGACCATCAATACTGACGACAGCGCTATGTCCAGTATCGGGACTAACCCGCCAAAATACCACGCACGCTTCGCAAAATTTGATCGCCAATAAAGCATTGGCAAGACTACAACCAGTCTACAACTATTAGCTATATTAGCAGAAAATAGGTACGCAACGATCAACCTACTTTCGCTTACCCACAACCTACTCATCGAAAAGAAGCAGAAGAAAACTCAACAGAAACTACTACAAAACTACAAATTCAACCGCGAGAAGCGATATCAGAAACACCAATGGAGGAATCTCCTTCAACAGATTCAAAATAATCAGACGAAAAAGCCAAGTCAAGCGAAGATAATCAACCATCTCCAACAGAAGAGACAAGGAATGAGGAACTCCCCCGGAGCACCATGGTACCAGTAGCAAGGGTGAAATCCAAACCAAGGCATCACCTTCCCAAGGATAAATACTGCAAACCCTTAATACCATTAAAAAGGTGGACTTATCCACAGTTAACGTCGTTGAAACTTTCAGAAAAGCCATCGAGCTTGGAATGAGGGGAGCAGACCTAAGATTAGAAATCGCCACTACGTTATCAAAGCAAGACTTAATATCAACATCCTTACAAAAGGACCCATCCATATACCGGAGAATGAGGTCAATTTTGCAACTGGCACAGATATCGTGCCAATCCAACAAAGTCCGAACCAACGACCACGTCGCAATTAAAAAAATCCATGCCATATGGTCAGAACAAGCCGACCAAATAACCAACAACTACAGACAAGTAGGCAAACAATGTCCTCAAAAACAAGATCAACACAAATTGAACCACCAATTTCATCACGACCAATAAACAACCCAATCTATCAACGGGGGTTAATCGAAACGTCAGTATCTCCCTCAAATTTAGCAAATCAATCACCAACACCAGAAAACCATCAGCCTACCACACAGAACACCAGATAACAAGGACAAACAATTAACACTTGTCGAACGATAAAGCACCAATTTTGCCAATGCCAATCCCATCCTTTTCACCATCATCAACGGTTAAACTAACAACAAACTACATAACTACGCAACAATTCTCAGCTATGGAGCACACACTCAGAAACAGCCAAATTAATTCAACTCAACACCAAGTGCCGCAACTCGTAAATCGAGAGATCACAAGACTAGCTCATCAGCAATAACAAGAACTGCAAGCCAAAATTCAAGAACTGGCACTAGAGGTAAAAGATCTTCGAAAAATGTCAATAAAAGATCTACATCCAAGAGGTGCACCTGGCTATGATGCACCTCTACCGAAAAGAGCAATTCCCAACACAATTCCCCCAACAGGATGTAAGGATAAGGGAGGGAAGAGGTAACCCCGAGTCAGACGAGCAAACCTCGTCAACAGATACGTCGTCAATGTCCCTAACCGAGGAAAGTATGGAAGCTACAGTAGTACCTTCTTCAAGAAGAAGAAGAAACGACCAAAAAGCGCATGCCATTAGCATGAATGAAGAAAAGGGGATAAACCTCAATCTCTGGTTCATCCACCCTGACCACCATCGCAATATTGAGACAAGCGAAGTGTGCGAACAAGATAAGATGACGAAAAAAAGACCAAAATGGACAATAAGGATGAAAATAGAAACAATGGATGCGGCAACAATCGGAGTGATATCCATGCTCCAAGTTACCATTACGGTGGGCTGTTGTACTCCAACGCGCAGAGAAGATCATAAACCAGGGAGTCGAGGGAAGAGATACTCGCGATAAGGAGGACAATCCTCTCAATCTACAACCGTAATAGTAAGAATCACTATCACGGGTCGATTAAAGAGGATTGGATTGAGCGTCGAGAAGACTTCCTAGAACTTTGCGATCATCCGGAAATAAGTGAAGAGAAAAGGATAGGGCTTCTTAGGAACACCCTAAAGGGGAATGCGCTTAGCAGGTACCGACACTTGACGCGAGATGGAAATAAATGGGCGGAGCTGGATGAGATATTCACGAAGTTCTTTTTAACAGAAGCGCGACGTGAAAGGAACTCATCACGGCTGGAGTCACTAAGGTTTAAAGATTTCAAAAAAGGAGACAACGATAAAGACGAGAGCCTGTTGGAACTAGTGAGAAAGATAGAAGAACTGGTACCATTGTCGGCAAAAAGGGACAACAATAAAATGATGAAATGAAAACATCTACTGGAGGCGACCAAACATTTCGAATGGTCAAAGATGGCGAAGGGACGGCTAAGGATGCCTGATGACTTTATGGAGTTGTGTGATGAAATGTACATATTAATAGAGGATTACAGCCCCCCAGCTGATAACAAATCATCACGCCACAATAAGTCCGAGCAGCTAACCCTCCTGAATCATGTCAACGAATCAATACCATCTTCACCAAGAGCATCATCACGCTCATCAGAGGAGTATGAGAAGGAGGAAAAAGGGATACATTTCGCATGTCAGCAGCGATATGATAGGCCGAAGTATGATGATCGCAACAATAACAAGGGATACAGGAACACTGGTAGTACAAGTCGAAGGAGGAATGATGAACTGTGCTTCAACTGGGAGAAGACAGGTATTATCAGTATCAATATAGAGCAACCATAAATGAAGCGAACATTACAAGAAACGCCGAGGCCGAAGCCAGATCCCATGGCTTTAAACATGGAATTTCCAATGTATACTACGGGGAATTATTAGTTTCAGGACTCACGCCGTCAATCATTGAGGCTGTACATCTGACACAGCGTATCAACCTCATCGATAATCCAATTGCTAGACAATCCTCAGACAATCAAACGCCGCGAACAAATGACCTGCATGATGTGAAATCGATTCAGTCGGTTTCTCTAGGTTCCAAAGGAGAATCAACTTATGAGCAATACTAAATGTTTGGCTCGGACTCAGAGGACATCTTATTTACTTTAATAGTAAGTGAACGCGAACAAAACCCAGAGGTACATCTGAACTCAATTCTGCAAATAAATACAAAAGCAATTTTAAAATCTGCACCAATTCAAGGAATAGATAAGCGGAAAAGGGAAATTTTCCTAGGTTTTTGCGCGGAATCGGGTGCGGTGGTATCGACAATCGGAGTTAATCAACTTAACGCGTATTGCGAAATGTTTGGATTGAGCAAGAAATTAAAGGGAGAATAGGCATCATTTGCGTTTGGGGAAACGATTAATAGAAGCTGTGGGAAGTTCAAAGCTCGACTTTCCATGCTCAGAAATACCTTCCTAGAAGTGCCTCTGTCAGTGGTGGAAATTTATATTCCATTATTGATCGGGCTAGACTTGATGCGAAAGCATAAACTCGTGCTCGATTATGAACACAATGTGTTAAAGTGCAACCCGCAGGTATGACAACTGCCGCTTCACTTCCTCAACCAACACTTCTTTGTGGTATCGTCAGTAAAGTATATACCATTTACAAGGTGTGAATTGGAAAAGACGCACAAACAGTTTGCTCACCCACAGGCGGAACGATTGTTTCAAGTCTTAAGGCGATCGACACCAGACCTAAGTCCATCGATACGGGATATGCTGAACCAAGTTACGTTGGCATGCGACCTCTTTCAGGAGTTCCACTCAATTACTTTCAGATTTAGGGCCGCATTGCCACCCGAAAGGATTGTTTTCAATCAGGAAGTATCCATGGACTTAATGTGGTTGGAGGGTGATCTGGTCTTGCATGTGGTAGATGTTAACACCGGTTTTCAAAACGCCGTCTTCATAGAAAATAAGACGGCGGAAATACTATGGGATCATTTCATTCTCTGTTGGGCAAGTCTTTGCGCTGGCTTTACAAAGCGGATACGGTTAGACCAAGAACTATCTTTCCTGGCAGAAGAATTTAGAGCGGAGGCGTAATTGCAGGGCGTCGAACTCCAATTTAGCGGGATAGAAGGGCATAATTCCATTGGACTGGGGGAGACGTATCATTATCCACTTCGTAGAATTTATACTAATTTGAAGGCCGAAAACTCTAAAGTTCCTAAGGAATTCACGCTACTACTGGCGATCAAGGCTATTAACGACACGGCGGGGCCATCAGGGTTATCTACATAGCTGCTATTGTATGGCATACCTCCATCCTTCCCGGTGACAAACAGAAATCTACCGGCACAAGGTGAAAGGATAAGAGCTCTAGCCTGCGCCCAGCAGGAAATGGCCACGATTCGAGCGGACCAACGTATTAGAAAGGCGTTAACTACCTAGTTACCACCGGCGACCAGATATAAATTAGAAACAGGAGATATTGTGAGAGTTTTCAGGGAAAATTAAAGGAAGTGGGAGGGACCTTCAGAATAGAAAGACTAAGTAAGAGACTGGCTTGAGTGACCGATGGAGCTACCACAAAACCATTCAGCATAACGGCTGTAATACTCGCGGCAATGAAAGGCAAAGGTAACGACAGGAGTCATTTAATCTAGACTCATAACATACTAGAACCAACTTACACTTATCTCACAAAAATCCTAGAGCCAAGAGACCCAATATGCGGATCCGATTAAGGCGTGGAAGCTTTGAAAAGGGAAATCGACGGACTAAATGGGCAGGGGTGTTTCTCAGTGGTGGACCAATCTTTTCTTCCTCCTTCAGCAAAATTTTTCATTGGTAGGTTTGTTATGGCTATTAAGAATTCAGGGACAAATGAGTAAAACTACGAAGCGAGATATGTAGTTCAGGGCCACCGAGATAAGGAGAAGGACTCTCTTATCCATAAATCCCCCACTTTGAGGCACAAATCAGTGCGAATTGTATTAAGAATAGCTGGTATGAGGGGGTTTAACGTTTGGACACAGGATGTGTTGCAAGCCTATATTCAAAGTAAGGATTTAATTCGAGAGGTTTTTGTAAAGGCTCACAAGCTGTTCAGTCTGGGAGAAGGGGTATTATTAAAGCTGGAAAATCCGCTCTACGGCTCGGTGGATTCAGGGGACTATTGGGCCTAAAAGTTCAGTGCACATGTGATGCAGAATGGTGAACATAATTTTAACATGGAGGTGACGACTGGGAATTTGTAAATATACTTTAAGAAGGATGGGGCCGGAGACCTAGAAGGGATAATGGGGTTATACGTAGATGATTCCATAAGCGCAGGTAGTAATATATTCGAAGAGTTCAGTAAGCGCACAGAACGTGAATTTGATTCACAACCACGAAACTCGGTGCTGCTGCTTTTTGCGGGGATAGAGGTCGACAGAGAAGACATGGAGTTTATAGCTAGGCAGAATAAGTACATTTTAAAACTCAACTGCTTGGAGACGGACGCGACATTCAAAGCCTTTCGTTCATTAAGGCACCAGTTGGATTGGTTAAGGAACTGTAGGCTGGACGTTATGTAGGGGGTTAATCTACTTTCACAAGTAACTGAAACGAAGTTCGAGGGGAATCATACAAAAAGGATAAACAAGTTGGTAAAGCACCTACAGTCTACGCCACGGCTGAGAATCCCGTTTCCTAGTATAGATGAGGAATCAGTGAGGCTGATGGAGTTTTCGGACGGATCGTTCGCGAACGTTGATGATTTTTCCTCTCAAATAGGCTAAATTATATTTATGGAAGATAAATATGGAAATGCTAACTGCATCGGCTATTCAAATAGGAAGTCAAGGAGTGTGGTACGTTCGGTGTTGGGTAGCGAGATATTCGCTTTTTCTGACGCTGTAGATGCTGCAATAATGATCAGACATGATTTTCAAAAGACTTTCAACCAAATGATCCCATTGCGAGTTTTCCCGTATCAAGTTATTATATATATGTCGGCCTGGTCTCTAAAGTTGCTTCACATGTGTATTCTAAATTAATACTGTATTAGGTAATTCGAATTCGTATTCTAATCAATATTAATCCCTATTACGGGCTTTGATTTCACACGTGTCCTGTTCGTTGTATTCCTTTCTTCTGTATTCGTTATCACACTTGATACTTGATACTTTGTAAATTTGTATTGTCATTGTACATTGATGTGATTTATGTTATCAAACCCCCTTTTCCTTTATCACACCTCTTTTCCGTTATCACACCTTCGCCTACTCACTGTGTGATAAAATCCTGAAATTTCCATTAAAAACATTCCTTTAAACCAATAAATTTAATGTTTTTGCGGTGATCTTGAAATCATTTACTGTGCTGTACAATGTTTACAGATTTTATGATTATTTCCATCCTTTCGATTATACAGTAGTCGTGTAGGAGTAAATTATTCAATGATAGATATGTTTCAGTAAATAGCTGGATTGTAAAGTACGGAAGTATCCAATTAAATTTGATAATTTCCTCATACAATAATGTCACACCAACAAAAAATTTGCAATGGTATTAATGTATGAGAAAATTAAAAATTGGTGTTCGTATCTGGCAAGTATTAATCAAGGTGACTATAATATAGTCGTGACTGATGAGGTAGCGAGAGTGACGGTTATTTGCTTGTCGCAAGCTACGAAGACAGATGTGGATGGCTCGGGTTTACTAGATGCTCAGCCATTCACGACGACGTTGATGAAAGTCAGTTTAAACGTTGTGGTTTGGGAGCAGGAGTCAACTTTTGTTACTCGGACGATTGATGAGTTTGTTCATAATGGCGGTATGATGGAGTGTATTCGACGGAAAAGTTATATAAATAGTTTGGGTAAGGGTGCTGATGTATTTATGACGAAGGGAGCAAAGGTAGTGAGAGAGCGATCAAGTTGTTCAGTTTATTGACGCAAATCGTGGAGTCGGACAAGGTTGATGCATTGACAATAACCTGATGCTGATGAAGAACTAAATCGATATGAGTGGAACGATCAAAATTATCACAATCTTCAAAATCATGAAAACATTCATGCACAACGGTAATTGAAGTATTGATACTGTCGATGGCAGCACGTAAAAAATCCGGTAGATAACAAGTAGATTTTGTAGATTCATTATTCGTGAGTGGTCTCGTCGCAGTTTTTGAAACAATGAGTTCGGAATAGTTGGACAATTATCATTGTTACGACGTGAAGACGTATGAGATGAAAGACGACGGAAGACGTGATGTAAACTAGTTGCCTTCGGCCGTTTAATTCCTGACGGAACCTCAGACGTGAATGTACATGGATCTGGCCGATTAGCGCGTGGCGCTGACTGTACAATTCGCACTGCTGAACCTTGGCGCGACAATACCTGAAGAAAAAAGGAAAATGAGAATTATCACATTATCACATTATTACATTACATATACCACGATGATGTAACTGTTGCTGATAGTCCGTCGAATGCGGCATTTCATCTTCACGAATAAAATAGTCCACCATAGACGAGAATATTTTTTTGTAATGATTGGTTTTGTAAATTGTGTATGGGGTGATGAAGGTGATGATGTTAATGATGCTGATTGATTCTGAGGTTGTGAAAATGGTGTCTGATGTGATGGCAATGATTGTGACGGAGATTGTAATGATGTTCCATGTTGAGGATAGGGAGGATGGGAGAGTGATTGCAAAAAAAGATGAAAGTGGAACGGAGAGCAGACGATGATATGACCGAGAAGGGAATTGAAAACCAGAGATTAAAAAAATCAGATTCCACTGTGAAATGAAATACCCGGATTTTTGTATTATCAAAATTTATATTAATTTTGTCCAATCTCTTTGACACATATGTAAACGTTTTCCATCAAAAGTGATGGTTTACTGTTGAGAAGCGTCCCCTCCATACGCGGACAATTTCTTGTATCTTATTACGCCGGTTCCAAAGTATGCATCATAATTATTTTGATGATGTCAATGTTTTAGGTATCATATCTGTTTCTTTCATCGTTGAAATGTCTAAACGTAATATTTAAGAAATTGTAGTAGGTACATTCACTCCTCATATCTATTCCTCTAGTTTCAATATTGTTACTGGTGTCGTTGTTGCTACCATCATGGGTCATAATGTTTATCTTCATTCAGCTATTGTTATGTGCCCTGTATAGAGAAGCACCGAACCAAATCAGAATTGACATATTCCTTGAAATTTCAGGCTGTCGTCACACTGTCGTTGCGAACTTCGCTGAATTGGTGTCACAGATGAAGAGGAAGAAAGGAAAAATAGTCATTAGTCTGCTGCACCCACACAGATATATATATATATATATATATCACTCGTCATGCACTTTTGTATTTGTATTCTTTTTTTCTTAATATGTATATATATATACAAAAGTGCATGACGGGTGCTCATAATAGGTCCAGAATCGACTGGAGGCAGAAAGCCCCCAGACTCTCCGATTTCTCGGCCCCAGCAGCCGGATCACTACAAGTAGTTAACCAGCTCGGGATCCCCCTTTCTGTGCAAGTGCCACATTCCAGAGATCGAATTGACTGCCTTCGTCCAGTACCACGGTGAGGCAGATAAAAATGGATGATAATTTTACTTATTTAAATAGATTGAAAAAAATTGGAAATGAATTTTTTTCTAATTTTTTGAACATTTTCTGTTTTTTGAAAAAAACATTTCAAGCATTGTAGCAACCGAAGTCGTGAGTTCGACATTTGATATATAATTCTCATGTTTTTCTTAAAGATGTTTGATAAAACCCGCCACAATTACCAATAGTTATAGGCGTAGGGTGTGTGAATAACAGTAATGTGCCAAGTATTGAAAATTGGGTGGTGATAAATGGGAATAGGGAGTGAGTTCAGAAAGATGCAAATATGCAAAGATGATGGGGTTATATAATCATATATTCCCCAGAGAACATTATTTCTGTAGGAGGCTCTCTCAACAACGGATTTCATATCGTACCACTTTTGTTCTGGAGCAGTTCATCTGCCATAAATTGCTCAATATTTTTCTCTATTAGTCGAGATAGCGCCCGGCACGTTCGCTTTTCATAAGAAATAATACCAGGAAGACGTATATAAATAGCACCAGGGACGTCAACACCTGTGTTTAACGCATCGTGAGACCAACGAAAGCGTGAAGGGCAAATGTCTCTTTTCCAACTGACGGTGATATGACCATCAAGAAGACTTTCAATTTTTTCCATATAACCTGTATGTGGGGCGATTGGAAAGGTTGGTTTCATTTTAGCCTTCTTTGCGTGCCAATTAGACATGAAACATCCTTCTGTCTTATCATAGGCATTTATTTTCTGTTGCAAAACAATTTGGTCAAGAGGGAACTCTTTCATATCTTTACAGCGATCATCACCATCGACATAATCACCCATTTCATCCATTTTAGAAGTTCCAACAAATATTCTATTAAGTCGCAGATCTACCTCTTTCCCATTTGAAGTAGCATATTCATTATTTTTTGATGAAGCAGAAGTTGTATTTAAATTCACTACTTCATCTTCAATTGAACTCCCACTTATGAAACTTGATCTATTTTTGGTTGTAGACAAATTAGTGGATCTTAAAAGAATTTGCCCCCCTTCTGCACCACTAAATGTTGATATTTCGTCGATATGTGACGTATTATGGTCCCTAAATCCATTCTTTTGTTCTATTGTTATAGCTGAACCAACGATCGTCATGTATGGTATAGAATTCTCTTCAGACTCACGAGACAGAGTATTTTCATAGTTGTTGTCGTCGCGAACATTTGGGGAGCGGCATAGATCTACCAGTGTTAGAAAGACTATGTGGAGTGTTTTTGAAGCTAAATATATTCCTCCCGTTGATTTGAAAGTTGGTATGAACCTGATGTGTTCATATTCATTGTTTCTGGCTGTTTCCACCTGAAAAAATCTCTTGACATAACACGAATCTGCTGTAATGAACATGAATTAGACACAGAAACTGTGTGATTCTGAATTCCCTCAACGCCACTCTTTATAAACTGTTTAGGTTTGAAGCATACCTGCAGTTTCTTCAAGAGATTCCATCGAAGATGATCAGTAACTATGCGAATGTTACAGTCGTCATATCCATCGGAAATTCGATCTTGACGATCGGATTTGAGAGTATTTAATTCATCCTCTAGATATTTAAGTTTTTGTGATAAGGAGTCGAATTATAAGGAACCTATTTCTCCATTTGTTGATTTTGTCTTGATACCTTGAGACCGCTTATGTTCACATTTTTTAGTCGTGTTAGATTGAGGATAATCTACTTGTTCTTTCGAATTGAGAATATGGAGATTTAGCTGTGCAGAAACCTTTATATTTGAATGAATATCGCGTCTTATGTCATGAAATAAACATATTTCATCCGTTGGTGTCGTCTCTATTTCATCCGCAAATTTCCAAGAAGCAGTAGAAGCAGTATCACTATTTGCTGCATTGATTGCTTTGACCAGTCTTCCAAGTTCATCTGTAACCAAAAATTGCACTTCGGACATTTCGGCTTCATAGCTTTTCATCTTACAATACTTCAATTTTCCAATACCTACTAGTGGTTGGTCTGATAAATCTTCGATTTCCACTACTACAGCTGACCACCATACTATCTTTTTGTTTATGTTCCATTGGACTGATATGTCATCTCCTACGTCAGGTATTTTGTTGAGGTTGCACATATTGAGTTCTGTTAGCTGTGCAGGACGAGTACTGGCACATCGTTTCAGGCCATTCATACGGACTTGAGAAGGTTTAGTCATAGGAGTGAATTTTGAGATGTAGACTGTGGAGTTTTGAGTTGTAGACTGTGGCGCGGATGATCGTGTCTTTGTCAAGCGCCAAAATTTGAATTTGTAAACAACATCTCCATAAAAAATTGAGGTGTGTCGTGCTCGAACTGCGATGAGAGTGTGTAACAAGTGGCGAAGTTTACAGCTGTGTTGGCACATGTGCAGTACGTATCGCTTGATACACTACATATAGCAACATTCATAACGATATGCAATCTTATTGAAAAGTGACGGTTACGTATGTTCAGAAATAACAGTTACGATCCTGAAATGGACACAACACAATAGAAGTAATGGTTGTTGGAATGCATCTACGGCATTTTATGTTTAACTATTTCTATACATACATCCTTTCTACCATCTCAATCATCGAACAACATGGTGAACAGAAAAACGGTAAACAGAAATGAATCAGACGAAACGAGGAGACCTGGCGGAAAGCCTGTCACTAAAGTTTCTAGAAATGGTTCAAAAAATCGTGTTAATAGCAGCCGCAGTACATTGGACAAAGCAAAAAATGTCATTCAGTCGAAGTCTAAAAGAAACAAGAAACCTAAAACGAAGATGCCGAAGAAGCCGAAATTAAGAAGAGGGAGGAAAAGAAGAATGTTAGAAAGTTCTGATGAAAGTGATGATAGTGAGAAAGGTGGCCATTTATCAAATTCTGATTCTGAGTGTGTATCCATTGGAAATAAATCAGATGAGGAACCGCAGACAGAAAAATGGTATGATAATATAAATTTTGATGGGAGTGACGAAGAAATTGACGAAAATTACGGTTTTAATATGGAAGATCTGGAGGAAATAGGAGATCTAACAATATCAACTAAAAAGAAATTAAAGAACTCAAAAGGTCGAAATGGGACATTGGATTCGGCTGAACCTAAAAGACGGGAAGAACAACATGCTAACAAAACTTCAATTGAAACTCAACCTGAAGGTATAGAGGGAAGAAAATATGAGACGGATTATGAATGTATAGAAGGAAGAAAATATGAGAGGGGTTCTAAATGTATAGAAAGAAGAAATGATGAGCTGTTTACAATTGGGAATGTAAATGATTTGGGGGAAGATGTAAAAACTAGAAAATTGATCAACATGCCGGTTCACAACTGAGATACGGCTGTTGTGCGTAATGTTATGCTTGAAGTAGAACGAAGATTGGGTGATATGGTTCAAAAGGTTCAGAAGGAGGTGAACGGGATGAGGAATACATTTTCAGTAATGATGGAATTTGTTCAGAACGTACAGGATGATATGAGCTGTATGATAGCCTTCGGACGCATAGGTCAGGCAGCTCGTAAAAGAAAACGTGAAGATGAACGTGTGGAATTAATCGAGCGTAGATTGAGGGCATTGGAATAAGTCTTCAATGACGATCTATTCCGTATTGTTATTGAAAGGTGTGAATTAGGATGCTGCAAATCTTTGTTTTCCAATGGATCCGAAACATT
>JAULBU010031576.1:0-16385 GCA_032358235.1 Odonthalia washingtoniensis
GTTCTGCCCCTAATAGCTTTGGCGATGAAACCAATACAAATATTAGCGTTGTGTGCACCGGAAGCCCCGGATCTTTACCTATTTTAAATAAAGAAGCGGTTAGAAAAGCGGTCCTTTGGGGTCATGCAGTCGATGCCAAGGTGGCTCTTTATAGCAAGTTTGATCGCAAGTCTTACTTTTATCCCGACTCTCCTCGAAACTTTCAAATTACTCAATTTGACAAACCCATTGTCATCGGAGGAAAGATTGTTTGTGAGATACAAGGACAAGAAAAAGTTTTAGAACTAGATCATACACACCTTGAAGATGATGCAGGTAACTGCCGCCATTTTAGTAATTTTGGAGGGGTAGATTATAACAGAGCGGGCGTTCCTTTAATTGAAATTGTCACTAAACCCCTTGTTGGAACCAATCCAGCGGAAGTAGCTGCTTTTGCAAGTATGATTCGCGCCATGCTACAATATGTCAATATTTGTGACTGCAACATGGAAGCTGGCTCCTTGCGAATGGACTGTAACGTTTCTGTGAAAAAGAAAACAGAAACAAAGCTACGTAATAAAGTTGAAATTAAAAATATGAACTCTTTCACCAATATGCAACTTGCTTTAGAGCAAGAGGTGCAAAGACAAATTAAGCTCTACACAGCGAATCCCCATCAGGATCCCGACAGCGTGATCAAGCCATCTACTTATCGCTGGGACCCAGAAGGAAAAACCATCAGGTTAATGCGTCAAAAAGAGGCTGCCGAAGATTATCGTTATTTTCCTGAGCCGGACTTACCCCCTCTTATACTCACTCAACAATTTATTGATGAAGTAAGAGCTGAAATGCCTGAGCTCCCCTATGAGCGCAAAAAAAGATATCTAGAGCAAATTCAATTAGCTGCCGATGTCACTCTTATTTTGATTAGTGACAAAAAACTTTCTGACTACTTTGAAAAAGCTTTGAAGGTCTGTCCTAATGCCAGATCTTTAAGCAATTGGATCGTCGTTGAGTTTTTAGGTCGCTTTAAAGACACAGGCATTGAACTGGCTGATTCTGCTATCGACCCCGAAAATATCGGCAGACTAGTTAACATGATTGATAAAAAGATCATCACTGGAAAAATTGCCAAATGCGTTGCCGATGATATGGTTGCGATGGATGGAAAAGACTGTGAAAAGATCGTTGCCGAAAATCCAGACTATCTACCGATGGACAATGCGGCTGAAATCGAAGAGCTCGTCGATCAGGTTCTTTCAGAGAACCAACAATCTGTGGAAGATTATAAACATGGCAAGCAGAAAGCTTTTGCTTATCTTGTGGGACAAGTTATGAAGCTCACGCGCGGCAAAGCATCCCCAGATCTTGTTAATGAACTTCTTAAAAAGAAATTATAGCCTTGGATGAAAGTTCTCAAAAGCTTTTTTGAGATGCTTTTGGCTTACTTGTGTATAACGATCCGTTGTTGAAATGCTTGAATGGCCAAGCATCTCTTGAATAATTCTCAAATCAGCCCCATTTTCAAGTAAGTGCGTTGCAAAAGAATGACGGAGCGTATGAGGTGAAAAGTTTTGAGGGATTTGAGCCCTTTTAGCATAAAATTTAAGCCTTCTCCAAACAAGAATACGATCAATTGGTTTTTTTGTTTGGGTGATAAAAAGATAGGGCTCCTGATCTTCTACCCTAAAATGACAAAGATAATAATCAATGGCTTCAACGGCATGTTTTCCAACTGGGACAATGCGCTCTTTTCCACCCTTGCCTTTCACCCGAACAAACTGATCATCCACATCGTTGACTTTAAGGTTGCAAACTTCAGAAACACGAAGGCCACTTCCATAAAGTATTTCAATAATCGCTTTATCTCTCGCCTCAAGCTCCTGTTTAATATTGGGTTCTTTGAGTAACTTATCCACTTGTGAAGGGCTTAACGCTTTTGGTACTCGCTGCCAAACTTTGGGACTGGATAAATAGTGGGCTACATTAGCCTCAATGCATCCTTCTCTTTTCAAAAAGCGAAAGAGCACTTTTAAGGCCATTAAAAGGCGTCCAATGCTGGAAGAAGCGTAGCCTTTTTGCCCACACTGATCTAAAAAGGATAAGAAGTGTGATTGTTTCACCTCTTTGAAATCTTTAATATTTTGAGCAATTAGAAATTCAACAAACCTTTCGATGTCATAGCGATAAGCTATCTGAGTGTTTTTAGCTAACCCTTTTTCTGATGCGATATATAGATAAAAATCTTCAACTTCCGATAACATCGCGCTTATGACTCGACTCTCTAGCTGTGGTCTTTTAGAGACCCCATATAATTTTTTTATAGATCATTTAGCACCCTTGTGCTTTTTCTTAGATATTCCCATTTTAACTTCTTGGCCTCAAACACTTTTTCTTTTTAAGCGCTATTACCCAAATGTGAATATCCAAATCAAAAATTGGAGTGTACGCTATCTATTAGAAAATTTCACCTCTGTTTTATATTCTTTTGTCCCAGAGCCCCGCTTTAGAAAGTTAATTGAAACAGAACAAGCTCATGATCCAGATAACGAACTTTGGAAAAGACCTTTAAAGCTTATCCATCATTTTCATGGTTGTTCAGACAAAGGCTACCATTCCGATTGGATAAAACCAGATAGTCATTTGCAAGACCTCGACCTTCTTTTAATTTATGGAAAGCGCTTTGAGGCCCTTCTCAAAGACAAAAATCTCTACCATTTACCAAAAAGTATTTTATCTACTGGCAATTATCGCCTTCTCTATTACCAAAAGCACCAAACATATCTAAATCAAATCGTACAAAAAGAGATCTTTTCAATTTTTAAAAAAAAGCAACCAACTCTTCTCTATGCTCCTACATGGGCAGATCATGAAAATTCCTCTTCTTTTCTAAAAATATTTCCAACCCTTTTTGAAAAACTACCCCCATCTTTGAATTTGATTGTCAAATTGCACCCCAATATGACTTTAAAAACAGCCAAATATGATCCGGCTTTGGTAGTTGGAATTATCCAAAAATATAAAAACCTCCCCAATGTTTTAATTTTACCTTTTTATCCTTTAATCTATCCGTTACTTAACTTTTGTGACCTTTATTTGGGCGACCATTCATCAGTAGGTTATGATATGCTTCATTTTGAAAAACCGATGTTTTTTCTCAATGTGACTGGGCGCAACAAGGAAGACAAAGGGGCTCTTCTTTTTCAAGCAGGTCATCTTATCAATGAAAAAGATTTCCCCCATCTTTATGAAATTATTTCAACTTATCAAAAAAATTCTTACAAAGAAAAACAAAAGGAGATCTATGAATTTGCCTTCGGACAAAACAAAAAAATTGAATCCAACATTTCTCAATTAAAAACAATCTTTGCCCAATTTCAACCCCATTTACAAACCTCTTCTTTTTTAAATTTGAATTAAATTTTTTGATGGTTTAAGAAAATATCTATGACAACATCTTCTATATCATTTGATTCTTTAATTCCCAAAAGTTCACCTCGAGGAGCTTGCGCATTAGCAGGCCCCTTTTATAATGTCATTGACCACACGGCTCCGATTTGCTCTCTTTTAAATATTCCCTTAATTACTTTTGATGAGGCCATTCTCTTTAGCTTTAAACGTTTTTATCCTGGTTTAAAATGTGAATTAAGAGATTGGTCACTCTCTTATTTAATAGAAAAATATAGCACCATTTTTTATGGATTCAATGTCAATGATTGCACGTTTAAAGAACTTCTTAACATAGCTAAACAAAAAGATCCTGATAATCCTCTATGGAAATTACCTCTCAAACTCATTTATCATTTACACGGTTGTTCAGATAAACATTGGTTTCGCTCAGAGGGGCATTTACTCGATGTCGATGAGGTCTTGCTCTATGGAGAACGGATGGTTGATTTATTTAAAGGGATGCAGCTATTTGATCGCATTCGCTCTCATGCCATCATCGGAAATTATCGCTATAGCTATTACCTAGAGAATAAAGAGTTTTATGATGCTCTAGTCCAAAAAGAAATTTTCTCAAAATTTAAGAAAAAACAATTTACGCTGCTCTACGCGCCCACTTGGATGGATGCAAAAAAAGGCTGCTCTATTTTTAAAGCATACAAAGATATCTTAGACAAGCTCCCCTCTGATATTAATTTACTGATCAAGCTGCACCCTCATCTTAATTTTCAATTTGAAAATCATGACCCTAAAGAGCTCTACGCTCTTTTAGATCCTTATGCAAGACTTCCTAACGTACAAATTCTACCTCTTTTCCCCCCTGTCTATCCCATTTTAAATCGAGTAGACGCATACCTTGGTGATTACTCTTCGGTGGGCTATGACGCTTTAACTTTTAACATTCCACTATTTTTTATTAACCATCATGAGCTCGATCCAAAAACTGATCCGACAGCTTTTTTACTGCGTTGTGGAACCTCTCTTTTACCTGGTGACTTTTCTCGTCTCTACTCCATTTTAAATGAAAAAATCCCACAAGATAAAGAGCTCTACTATCAAATAAAACAAGAGACATATCACTATGCTTTTGGGAAGAATGTAAATGGTTCTGCGATGAGAGAAAGACTCTCTCGTTTGCTTATTTAAAAGGATAAATCATGTTTGATTTTGAAGACCAAATAGCCATTCCCTGCTCGATCTATCGAGGAGGAACTTCTAAAGCGATTCTTTTTTTAGAATCTGATTTACCCAAAGATTTCGAAAAGCTTCAAGCTACTTTACTTCAAGTAATGGGAAGTCCAGATCCTAGACAAATTGATGGTCTTGGAGGAGCAGATCCCCTCACTAGCCGAGTGGGAATCATCAGTAAAGATTTAAAAGGAAACATTTTATTTCGATTTGCTTTAGTACACCCAAATGCCCCGATTGTTGAATTTAACGGGCTCTGTGGTAATATTTTATCGTCAGTGGGTCACTTTGCTATTTCTCAAAAATTGATCAAAGCTATTGAGCCGATCACACTAGTACCCATTATTGATCTCAACACAGGGATCAAGCTCACCGCCGAAGTTCCTGTAAAAAAGGGCTCTCCTTTAAGCCAAGGCTCTTTTCATATTGCTGGTGTTCCAAATCCTGGAGCTAAAATGAAACTTCGTTTCCATGCCCCTTTTTCCAAAGCTGCTCAGAAAATTTTACCTACTGGCAATCCACAAGAGACGCTTCAAACAAGTGCTGGCCCTTTTAGAGTCTCTTTAATTAATTGCATTGACTCTGCCGTTTTTATCAGAGCTCAAGATTTAGACTTAGATGGCCACGAGTCACCCCCTCAGTTACAATCCAATCAAAAAGTCCTTGATTTACTTGAGGAAATTCGTTTTTTAGGGGCTGAGCAAATGGGCCTTCCCTATCAAGGAAGCTTACCTAAAGTTATCTTTTTCACAGCAAGCTCAAAACCCGCTCATATTGTAGCCAGAATGATGGTTCTTAAATCAATGCATAAAGCTTTTGCTGTTTCAGCTTCTGCTTGCCTTGCAGCAGCAGCCATGACAAAAGGAACTCTCATTAACGAAGAGATGAAACTCAAAGCCAATTGTAGTTCTATTTATGTTGAGCACCCTTCGGGTAAACTTGAGGTAGGTCTTAAGTTTTGTTCAAAAAATTCTATCGAAGAAATCTCTATTTACAGAACCGCCCGATGTATCATGAGCGGTCATGTTTATATCGCTAAATAAGAGATGGCCAAACTCTCTTAGTCATTGAAATCTGACCAAGTTTGAACAATAAGCTCAAGAGCCAATAAATGCTGTTCATTCTTTATTTTTTTGACAGCGCAATCATAAGCCGAGATACCCTTTGAGTTGGGTATTGTAATAGGTACTCGATTTTTATTAGCAAAGAGAGAGAAAAATAAAAACCAAAATGGACATTTGCTATGACTTATCATATGCATATAAGCTGTTTCACTTTGCAAATTTTCTGAGTTGAGATCATACCCTTTATGAGTTAAAGCCCTTAAAAGAACTATATTGTTTTTTTCAATAGCTTTAAACGCAACTTGGTGAACCAGCTGATCAGAAAGATCTAAATGAAAATCTGGATGGGTTAGCGCTGCATACACTTGATCCAAATGATCGGATTTTAGATCTTCAAGCATGCTCTGTAAAGAATAGTTGGCTGGAAGCTCTGTCATAAGCTCTAAAGCGGATCGGTAGTAAGAGGAAGGATAAAACAGATCCCCATCATCGTGAATGAGCGAAAATTGAGAGAAGAACTCTTCTTTATCATTATCGTGAAGATTCAAATCATTTAATAATTTGCCTAGATCTTTAAAAAGAAACAACTCAAGCATGTAAGGAATGCTTTCGTAGGTGATTGTTTCTTTGGTTTTTTGTTTAAGATCCCATTTTATAGCGAAATGAAAAAGATTCTCTAGGGAATCTATATTGAGATACTCTTTGATCATGGTCGGTGTATTTCTATAAAAAAAGGCGGCAACTGATTGAACAAAATCGCTGCAATAATAATTTGTTTTACCAAAAAAAGAAATAGCGCTTTTGATTGCTTCGTAATTAGGATTTTCTAAAGCTATATATCGCTGAATCGCTAAATCAACTGAAAAGCCTTCACCATTTAAGATATTTTTTTTTCTTATCAGTCTCTCTAACTTTTCAATGTCCATTTCACAAAGATCGTCCAAATAACGCACTAAATGATATTCAACAAGCTTGGAAAAGATATTATTTAAAATAGGATCCTTTTTTGCTAAAGCTGCTTCAAAAGGGTCGATTTGTCCCATTTGCTTAAAAGGCCTTGCAGCACCATTTAAGAAAATGCCATCTAAAAAGTGCTGTAGAAACATCACATAAATATTGTTTCCACTTTTATTATCATTATAAGACCAATTTGCCTCTTCTGGACATAACAATTTTAAATCCGGGAAGTTTTCAATAAATTCAGCTAAAACATCTTTGTCTGCTTCTCGATCAAATTTCATCTTGAAAAATGTATCATAGAAAAGGCCTACTCTTTGTAGGGGCTTCTCAGGATAAAAACAGTGATTTTTACCTTTAAGTGCCATATTCATCTTATGAATAGAATGATAGAAGCCTCGCTCAGCAAGAAAGTTTATTCCTTCTTTTGCGATTTGTGAATAACTCATCGATTGTAGGTCACGGAGCTGAAAAGACCAATAATGATAAAACAGTTTATCGAAAAATTCTTGGCCACTTTTTGGATTTAGTCTTTCTCTATTTTCTACTAAATAGATGTTGGTCCTATCTGAAGTCACTAAAAAAGGATCTAGCCCATATTGGCATAAAGTAGAGAGTATCTCGCTTTGCTCATGACTGTCCTCTCTTCCTAAATTTTCATGGTAGCTTGCAAGCAACGTATAGAGGACTCCTTCGCCTTTTGCATTTAAAACATTAGGATTGGCTCCACCTTCTAAAAGAATTCGAACTGAATCAGAAGACCTTTCTTGAATAGCTATCTGCAATAATAAATCACCTTCATGTGTTATGCTACTAGGATCTAATTGAGAACTTTTTAATAGTCTCTCAAGCTCTCTAGTTTGACCTGATCGAATATAGCGAGCTGCCGTATCTATAAGGGTTTCTGACTCATTAAAGCCTTTGTATGAAGTTAAAAATCCAACATTGTTTATTGATGCCATAATAGCTCTCTTCAAAAAATTTAAAATCGCATCCATTGTAATTAACTATAAGAATTTTAGTTATCTTAATTTAAGATTTTTAAACTAAAACAAAAAAAACAACTTAATTAAAATTTTAATTGAAAAATTATAGTTAATTAAAGGATGACTTATCGCATCTGACGAAGATACAAAAAAAACTTTTCTATTTTTTCAGGGCTGGTAGCCCATGAAGTGACCAGGCGAATAGCGCTCTGATGAGTATCTATCTTTTACCATTCATAAAAGTGATATTTTTTGGAAAGTGGCTTGATGACCGATTTACGAAGGATCGGGAAAAGGAGATTTGTCTCGGGTTTCACCCAAAAAGAATAGCCTAAATGCCTCATTTCATCAGCAATTTGATAGGCCATTGCGTTAGCATGCTTAGCTAATTCCCAATACAAATCATTTTTAAAAAACTCCACAAATTGGAGACCTAAAAATCTTGCTTTACTAACTAGCCCCCCCTTTTTGTTTTAAATGAGTTCTAAAATGGTGTTGCAAAGCAGGATTCACAAGAACTATCGCTTCACTATAATCATTTTTAAAACTCATAACCATTAATCGACCTTATTCAAAGCAGCTAAAAATTGCTCTTTAAACAAAATAAGTTTTTCTGGCTCCACAGCTGCTTTAGTGATGCCATAAACTTCTGAACTTTTAGGGTCTTCAAAAAACAAAAGCTCTTCTTTGCGAATTTCAGGCCTTTGTACAAGTTGACGTTTTCGTTTTAGATATTGAGCGATAAACAAAAGATATTGGGGATCTGATCCATGTTGCGCTTCTTTAAAAAGTTCCATCGCTTTTTGATCTGGAGTTAACTGAACTTTTTCTTTTTTTATGACAATATACCAATGTCCCCAAATTGGCTCACCGACGGACTGCTCTTTAAAGCAAGACTCGCAATAATCTTTACGAAGAGGTTCTTCTTCATCCCCTTCCACGGTTGAAAAAACTTTGTCTTGATCTTCAAAACGCTTATCGCAAACAAGGCATTTGCGAGCTCTGGCAGGGATCTTAAATTTGATTAAACTCATTAAATACTCCCCAACTTTAAGAGTAGTAAGCTCGTTAAAAATTCTTCTGGCAGGGCTTGACTTTTGGCTAAAAGTTCTGTTTGAAATAACACGATCAACATTTTCTTAAACTTATCGACTGAGAACTGATTTGCCAACTCTAAACTTTTCTCTAAAAGATAACCTTTAAGTTGAGGCACTTTTTCAGCACACTCCTGACTAGACATCCCTTTGAGGCGATAACTTCGCTGCAAGGTGGACCTAAGTGAATAAATCAGCATGATAAGAGGAAATTTTTGCTGGTGGGTCATTTGGAGCGCCTCTTGAAGATGATTACTAAATACAGCTTGCCCCACTTTAAAAATAGACTGTTCTATCGATGGTAAAATAAAGTCTAAGTCATGGCGAGTCACTTCACCTTTTCCATACAGACACAGCGCTAATTTTTCAACCTCTTGATCGATGAAAGCTTCTTTAGCGCCGCAGAGCTTGACGAGCCCATCGCAAATAGCGCTAGATGCTTTTAATTGGTAGTCTTTAAAGCGTTGCATCACGCTTAAGCTCAGCCTTTTTTCTCGATCCCATGATTTTTCTCCACTCAGATCGAGTACAATCCCGACCTTAGCAAAGTCCGTAAACTCCTTGCTCAAAACTGAAGCAGTGGCAATCAGCCTGAGATCATCGCGGGGTTTTTTAAGATAGTCGGTGAGCTGCTTGAAAAGATTTTTTGAGAGCTTTTCAATGCCTACCAGGCACACACAAAGGCTCTTTGAAAACATGGAAAAAGAATTCAGTAGTTCATCTAGTTTTTGAGCATTGAGTTCATCCGCAACAAAAAGCTGCCACTCTTCTTTTTCTTTTAAGATCATTTTAGCGAGTTTCTTTTGCACATACTCTTCGCTATCAACAATTAAATAGACGCTTGACAATTGGTCTGGACTTGCACTGCTTAAATGTTTTTCAAACGCCTGAAAATGACTAAACTTCATAGATGAACATGGATTCAAGATAGGCAATAAGATACGCAAAGGAATGGCCACTACTTTGAAGCATCTCTATAGCCTCTTTAACATTCTTTTGTACCAAAAGAGCTGCTTGCTTTTCTGTATGCAATGCAAAAATAGTAAACTTTTCTTGCTGCTTATCTTTCTTCTTTCCTTCAAAGTCATTTTTGATTTGAAACGCAAGGCCAATTTTTTGGCCCACTTCTTGCAATAGCAATTTGTAAGTGGAGTGCTGGTTTGCGATGATAGCAGCAAACTCTAACGCACAACAAAAAAGAGAGGATGTTTTACGAAGGTAAATGTTTAATAGATCGTAGTAATGACCAATTTTACCTTCCATCGATAAATCAAGTATTTGCCCTTCAAGAAGCTGTCCACCACCACTATAATGGGCAAGGATTTTTGAAAGATTGACCCTCTCTTCGCTACTGAGGTGGTTGCTTTCTAAGATAATTGTAAAAGCATGTGTTAAGAAAAAATCCCCAAGTAAAACAGCAATCGCTTCACTATAGGCTTTGTGTACAGTCGGCTGACCTCTTCGAAAGTCATCATTATCCATACAGGGAAGATCGTCGTGAATGAGCGAATAATTGTGAATCATTTCAAGAGCGCAAGCGGGCTTCAGCGCTTTTTCGATCTCTACTGAAAAATCTAAGCAAGTCAGTAAGACCATCATCGGTCTTAAACGTTTGCCTTTATTTTCTAAAACATAACGGGCTGCATGATAAAGAGGTTTTTCTTCTTTAGGAACAAGCCCTATCAAATATTGATCTAATTTATCTTGTATTGATTTGCAAGTTTGGTTGATTTGCATAAACTGCCTTCCTGCCAATGCTTATATAATCAAACCCTAGGCTTGCCATTTCCTGAGGTTGATATTGATTACGGCCATCAAAAAAAGCTCTTCCTTTCATTTTTGAAAGTACTTCTTCAAAGTTAATGAATCTAAACTGTCTCCATTCAGTAACAAGAGCTACAGCGTCGGCCCCATCTGCTGCCTCCAGCTCACTTGAACACCAAGTGATCTGATTTTCTAATCCTTTTAAATAAAGCTTTGCGTTTTCTATTGCAATAGGATCGTAGAGTCTTAAATGAACTCCTTGTTCATGCAATATTTTGATTAACGTTAATGAAGGAGCTTGCCTCATATCATCCGTGTCAGGCTTAAAGCTTAAGCCCCAAATGGCAATCGTTTTATTTTCAAGGTCAGCTTTAAAATATTGATCAATTTTTTTAGCCAAAAGTTGCTTTTGACGCTGGTTAACCGTTTCAATGGCATCTAAAATATCTGTATGACATCCTTTCTTTTTAGCAGTGGAACGAAAAGCTTTAATATCTTTAGGAAAACAAGATCCCCCATATCCCACTCCAGGATAGAGAAAGTTATAACCTAAGCGTTTATCAGCGCCGACTGCTTTGCGTACTTTATTCACATCCGCTCCAACCTCTTCACAAATGTTAGCAATCTCATTCATAAAAGAAATGCGTGCAGCTAGCATGGCATTAGAAGCATATTTAGTTAGCTCTGCAGATGGGATATCCATCACTAAGATTTTATCATGATTAATAGAAAAAGAAGCATAAAGAGCTCTGAGCGTATTGCCTACTTTTTCATTATCAGCTCCGATGACAATTCGGTCAGGCTTCATAAAATCCAAAATGGCACTTCCCTCTTTCAAAAACTCAGGATTTGAAGCCACATCAAATTCAATATCTTTACCGAGCTCTTCAAGTCTTTTTTGAATAGTATCACGCACGCGATAGGCTGTTCCAACAGGAACTGTCGATTTGTTAATTACAATATGGTAACTGTCTAAATGTTCAGCAATCGATTTAGCGGCCTGATCTACATAGCGAAGTTCAGCAGATTCATCCTCTGCTTGAGGAGTAGAAACGGCAATAAAAGAAATGCGTGATTTTGAAATCCCCTCTTTATAGCTTGTTGTAAAACGCAAGCGCTTATTGGTGACATTTCTTTTAACGATCTCTTCTAAACCCGGCTCATAGAAAGGGACTATTCCCTTTTTTAAATTGTTGATTTTATTTTCATCAATGTCTAAGCAAATGACATTATGTCCCATTTCAGCAAAACATGTTCCTGTTACTAAACCGACATAGCCTGTACCAATAATTAAGATTTCCATTCCGTTTCCTTTGCTAAATCCAATTTTTTCAGATTACTTTCAGAATTATCTGAGTCATCTTATACCATGTTTAGAGCATTTCTCGTCCAGACATTCCTTCGCTTTTAGAACTCCCAATTTTTCACCTACTTTAGCAAAAGCAGCAATGGCTTTATCGAGATCTTCTTGAGAGTGTGCCGCTGACATTTGAGTGCGAATGCGGGCTTTGTCTTTAGGAACGACAGGAAATGAAAAACCAATCACATAGATGCCCTCTTTGAGAAGCTCTTCTGCCATACGAGAAGCTACTTTGGCATCACCTAACATGACAGGAATAATTGCATGATCTTTACCCGCTAAGACAAAACCTAAAGCGGTCATTTTTTCTCTAAAATATTGGCTGTTATGCGTTAATTTTTTTCGCAATTTCTCCCCTTTTTCTAAAAGGTCAATCACTCTAATTGAAGCTGCGCAAATAGAGGGAGCTAATGCATTTGAAAAAAGATAAGGGCGTGATCTTTGACGCAACCACTCTACAATTTCTTTGCGAGCAGCCGTATAGCCTCCAGAAGCACCACCTAGAGCTTTGCCAAAAGTTCCTGTTAAGATATCAATTCGTCCTAGCACACCACAATATTCTGGAGTGCCGATCCCTTTTTCACCAATAAAACCGGTAGCATGACAATCATCGACAAAAACAAGGGCATGATATTTTTCTGCTAAGTCGCAAATCCCTTTGAGGTTGGCAATAATTCCATCCATTGAGAAAACGCCATCGGTAGCAATTAGCTTCACTTTAGCCCCTGCAGCATCGGCTTCTTTCAGCTTAGCTTCCAGATCATGCATGTCATTGTTTTTATAGCGAAAGCGCGCTGCTTTACAAAGTCGAATTCCATCAATGATACTCGCGTGATTGAGCTCATCAGAAATAATAGCGTCTTCTGGACCCAGTAGAGTTTCAAAGCAGCCCCCATTAGCATCAAAACAAGAGGAATATAAAATAACATCTTCCATATGCAAAAACTTGGCTAGTTTCTGCTCAAGCTCGCGGTGCACTGTTTGAGTTCCACAAATAAAACGAACTGAAGCGGTACCAAATCCAAAGCGATGAATTCCTTCAATGGCAGCTTGTTCGATATCAGGATGATGGGCAAGTCCTAAATAGTTATTTGCACAAAAATTAAGCACTTTCGATGAGGAGCCTTCGAGCCCTATTTTAGCAGCTTGTGGAGTGGCAATCACCCGTTCTTTTTTATATAACCCTTCTACTTTAAGTTCTTCTATTTGTTTTGTGAGCTGTTTCAAAAACGCTTGATTTGCCATAGTAATCCTTATTATTTTTATCTGAGTTTTCCAACCCAACCGAGCTTGGACCTTAATGTCGCGAAATAATCATGCCTTGCCAGGCGCACTATTCGCAACTTCTTTTTATGCTTTTTAACTTTGAGAGTGTCTCCCACTTTCATTTGACCTTGGATCAGACCATCATAAGCAACATCAATAGGATGAAATGAGCTTAAGTATTGAAGCTGAATCTCATGATGAGGGGTGAGCACAATGGGACGATTAGAAATAGTGTGTGGGCAAATGGGAGTTAAAACAACTGCTTCTAGCTGAGGAGTTAAAATGGGGCCACCCGCAGCTAAAGAATAGGCTGTAGAACCATTAGGGGTCGCTAAAATAATCCCATCTGATTCAAAAGTGTTGATATGCTTACCATCCACTTTAATGGCTAGTTCGATTAAATTAGAATTACCAGAGCGATGCACAACTACATCATTAAGAGCAAATCCCTCTTGATCTTCAAGATAAGCGCTCACCATCATGCGACTCTCTATTTCATAATTTCCTTCTAAAAGATCACTTAGAGAGGGATAAATATCAGAAACAGGGATA
Organism: Odonthalia washingtoniensis; assembly: GCA_032358235.1. Taxonomy (NCBI): domain Eukaryota; phylum Rhodophyta; class Florideophyceae; order Ceramiales; family Rhodomelaceae; genus Odonthalia; species Odonthalia washingtoniensis. The sequence continues at coordinate 13,658 of JAULBU010031576.1, forward strand.
TCGGCCATAAAACCAAGATGGCCTACGTTAATTCCGATGATTGGGATATCAAATTGTTGATAGCGATGCAAAAGACGCAAAATAGAGCCATCTCCACCCATGGAAATTAAAAATTGCAGCTCATTAAAATTGACGCTAGAAAGAGGGACGACATTGAATATGGGCGCATGTTCATCATCCATGACAACTAAAACACCGCGCTGAGTTAAAAAGTCGACAACACCTTCAGAAACTTTTCGAGAGGTCTCTTTATCTATTTTTGGAAATAAAGCTATTTTCATCATAGAGTTGCAAGCTGAGATGTTTGGAGTGCAAAAGATTCAACAATATCTTGGACAATCTGATCGGGCAACAATCTCACCTCTTTGAGCAGCTCTTTGCGAGAGCCTTGCTGCAGATAAACATCGGGGATCCCTTTATTTAACACTTGAACATCGCGAATGTAATTTTGAATAATGAATTGATTAATAGAGCTACTTAACCCTCCTTGCAGAGAGTGCTCTTCTAATGTCACAATCATTGAATGGGTTTCAATAAGTCGATGAAGGGATTCTTCATCTAAAGGCTTAATAAAAATAGGATCAAATACCGTACTTTCTATACCGCGCTCTAAAAGCATCTCATGAACCATCAATGCTTCTTGGTTCATGTGCCCTAAAGCAATGATTAACAGCCCTCGCCCCTCTTTGAGAACCTCTCCCTTACCCAAAGATCGCACTGTAGGGATCGCGCTATCTTCTTCTGTAATCATATTTGGGTAGCGAATCGCCGTAGGTTGTTTCCAATCAAAGGCTACATCTAAAAGCTCTTTTAAAACTTGTCCATTTCGAGGCTGACAAATCACCATATTTGGCATCGCTTTTAAGAAGCTGATGTCATAGACTCCGTGATGAGTAGATCCATCCGCAGGAGACAGTCCTGCTCGATCAATTGCAAAAACAACAGGACTTTGCTGGAGACAGACATCGTGAAAAAGGTTGTCAAACGCCCTTTGTAAAAAAGTGGCGTAGATAGAAGAAACGACTTTAAGCTCGCCATTTTTTGCCATCCCCCCACAATAAGTCACGCTGTGTGCTTCGGCAATACCCACATCAATGCAGCGATCGGGAAACTCTTCTTTAAACCTATCTAAACAAGATCCGTGAGACATTGCAGGTGTTACTGCAATAATCGTAGGATCACTTTGAGCCATTTTTAAAATATGCTTTCCAAAGACCTTAGGAAATGTCGGTTTAGAAGTTGGATTAGGTAAAAATTTTCCCGAGTCAGGATTAAAAGGCTTGGCGCCATGATGTGTCGTGGGATTAGACATGGCCGCAGGCATCCCTTTCCCTTTAGTAGTTAAGACATGAATTAAACAAGGGCCAGGAGCTTTTTTTAAAGTGGTTAGTTTAGCGATGAGTTTTTTAATGTCATGACCATCAATAGGACCAATATAATGCAGTCCATATTGCTCAAAAAAAGCAGAAGGAGATTCCATCGCGCCAACGCCAGGCAAGCCTTTGACTTGAAGGCCTCTATCGACATGGGCAAGATAGTTTTTGTCTCCGTTTTCGGCGCGTAACTTGTTAATGAGGGGACTGCCAATAATGCGACCTAAAATATGGGTAATAGCTCCCACGTTATTAGAAATGGACATTGCATTGTCGTTGAGGACCACAATAAAACGCTTTAAATCATGAGGTAAATTGTTTAAAGCTTCTAAAACCATTCCACATGTTAAAGTAGCATCTCCGATAATAGGGACAATATATTCATCGCGCTGATTCAAATCTCTCTCTTTAGCGCAGCCAAGAGCCAAAGAAAGGGCTGTTCCTGCATGACCTGCATAAAAATGATCGTAGTTTGATTCTTGAGGATCCGAAAATCCGCAGAGTCCTTTATATTGGCGAATTTTTTCAAACAGCGAATTGCGCCCTGTCAATAATTTATGGGCATAAGTTTGATGACTGACATCAAAAATAAACTTATCGATGGGAGCGTTAAACACATAATGTAGAGCAAGAGTTAATTCAACAATACCCAAATTTGACGATAAGTGTCCCCCATTTACAGATAAAACCTTGATAATGCGTTGCCTAATTTCATGGGCAAGACTTTCAAGTTCTTCCATGCTCAGACTTTGTATATCTTTGGGACAATTTATTTTAGATAGCATATTAAAATTTGGGTGCAGCCTTCTCATTTTCAGGTTGAAAACTCTCTACAAGTACATCACCGTCGTCTGTCATTTGAAGGCTTTGATTCCTATTTTTTATAAGAATCTCTACTCTTTTTTCTGCATTTTGCAAGTGATCCTGACAATTTTGAATTAAGCCATTGGCCTCTTCATATATTGTCAAAGATTGATCTAATGAAAGTTGAGCTGTATTCATTTGATTTAAGATCTGCTCAAGTCTTTCAAAAGCTTGTTCAAAATTAATTGGTTTTTGCTTCATAATTTTTGCAATCAACACGTTCTACGACGGCTTCAGATGATCCGTCTTTTAATATCAATTTTAATTTTTGTTTTAAAGAAATATCTTTTGTAGAAACTATAACCCGTTTTGATTTTTCATCAAAGATAATACTATAGCCCTTCTCCATGACATTTTTAGGGTCAATCCTTGAATCATTTTTAAAACTTGCGTTAAATGGTGTTTTTTGCGAATGCTGCCATGCTGTAAGCACAGAGCAAAAAAAACAGAGCCAATTTTCATCGAAATTTGTATAATTTGCAACAAGTATA
>JAULBU010031587.1:0-36799 GCA_032358235.1 Odonthalia washingtoniensis
GGCCAACGCGCGCCTGACCACAGGGTCGTCGGTGCAGGGCCTGAACGGTCAACGCGGGGCAACCGCGGACGTCATCGCGCTGCGCCAGGTTCTGGCCCGCGCGCAGGGCTCTGCGCTGGGCAGCGCGGGCGGTGCCGGCGGCGTCGGCTCTCTGGGCGCAGGGTTCGCCCCGACGGCAGCGCCGGCCGCCGCGCCATCCCCAGCACCGGCGGCCACCAGCGGCGGGCGCACGGTCAACATCAACCTCGCGGGCCTGGGCTCGACCAGCATCCGCGTGGCCAGTGACGCCGACGCCGCCAAGGTCGAAGCGCTGCTGCGCCAGATCGAAACGGCTGCGGCCAGGAGTGGCGGATGACCACGCTCACCGTTGGCGGCACGACCGTCTCCTTCACCGACGACCTGATCTGGGCCGACGAGTTCGCCTGGGCGCCAGTCGAGCAGTCAGTTGACCGCACTATCACTGGCGCGCTGATCGTGCAGACCGCTGCGCGCACGGCAGGCCGGCCCATCACGCTGGCTGCGGAGGATGACTTCTCGGGCTGGATCACGCGCGCCGCGCTCGACCAGTTCAAGGCCTGGGCGGCAGTGCCGGGCCAGCAGATGACGCTGGTCTACCGGGGCGCCTCCCGCACGGTGATCTGGCGCCACCAAGACACCGCGATCGACGCGGCGCCGGTGGTGTTCTATGCAGACGTTCAGGCCGGCGACTACTACCGCGCCACCCTGCGGTTCATGGAGATCTGAGATGACGATTACCGTCGACAACCTGAAGCTGCTGGCCAGCGCCCGCATGACCGACACCAGCGACGGCGGCGGGCAGATGGCCGGCACCGGGCTGCAGGACGGCGTGGACAACAACGTGTTCGCCGACGTCAGCAGCACCGACCGTGCCTTCGGCCGCTTGAGCCTCAAGAAGGTCTGGCCGGCCGTGCAAAGCGCCAACACCGACACGCTGCTGGGCGCCCATGTGATCCTTGACGATGTGCCCGACGACGCAGATGTGCGCGGTTGGGCCATGCTGGGCGTCGGCGCTGCGGAGACCCGAGCAGATGCCCTGCGGCGCCTGCAGACCTCGCACTGGGAAGGCCTGGGTGCCGGCGGGTACACATGGGCCACCGCCCCGTATGAGTTCCAGCGCCTGCGCATCTCCGCCTCGGGCGTGCCGCCTCAAGTCGGCCATGTGGTGTTCACCCTGTACGACGATGGTGCCGCGCGCTACCCGCTCATCATCCGGTCGGTCACCGAGGTGCTGTCGGGCGACGGCACGTTCTCCACCGGATACCCGAGCATGACCGGCGGGGACCGCGTGTTCGCCGTGACGACCGAGGGTGCGCTGCCCGCTGACGTTGGCGCCGCAAGCCCCGTCACGGGGGCACGCCTGGGCGTCCCGGCCACCACCACGCCGCGCCTCGTCACCACGCGGCCGGTCACGGGTACGCTGTCCAGCGGCGCCACCTTCTGCGATGTGGACACCCTGCTGGTGCCGGTCGTGCCCAAGCAACCGGGGGCCACTCCCGGCAGCGAGGCGCAGATCGGCATCGACCCTGCCGCGGTCACGCCCGCCGGCCTGGCGGTGGCGTTCCGCAGCGGCGACGGCCTGGTGATCCACCACACCGACGAGGTGGCCGCCGACACGTATGCCAACACCAACACGATCGACTGCGGTCGTACCGGCCTGGCCAGCGTGCGCCTGATCGGCAGCGACGGCATCTCCATCCCCTCTGGGTGGACGGTGAACCTCGCCACCGGCATCGTGACGGTCAACGACATCTCTGGCTGGGACCAGCCGGTGACCGTGCGCCACACCATCGAGGAGGTGCTGGCCTGCTCGCGCACTGGATACCCGGAGGTGTCGGGCGGGTCCGCCGGCAGCGGCACCAGCGAGGCCACCAGCCCGTTCACGCTGACCGCGGGGCTCACGATGTACTGCGGGCGGCCCAACGTGGGAAGCCTGCGCGTCATCAGCCGCGCGGGCCAGGACATCACCGCACTCACGTTCTTCGACGGGACGGTGAATGCCCCCCTGTTCGCCATCAGCCTGTCCGCAGGCACCGCCGTCTTCTCTGGGTCGGGCGATTCCGAGATTGCCGCCGCGATCACCAGCCACTCTCCGGTGACCCTGGTCAGCAGCGGGTCGTACTCCGCAGTGGGTGGGGCCAGCGTGCCGACGGCGAACCTGAACCGCATCACGTTCAACCGAGCGCTCACCAAGAACTTCCCGAGCGGCACGCTGATCTCCGGCATGCTGTTCCTGGGCGATCTGCGTGCCCGGGCCGGCGTGGCGTTCAGCCAGGAGTCGTGGACCCAGGTGTGGGCAGACAGCCGCATCGGGTCGGCCATCGTGCCGCAGTACCAGCAGGGCGCCAACCCGATCGTGGTCACGAACCAGGGCACCATCACCGAGCGCTGGGCGATCATCTTCAACAACGCCACGCAGTTCCGCCTGGTCGGCGAGACCCTCGGGCAGATCGCCACGGGTGATGTGAACTCGACGTTCGCCCCGAACAATCCCGCCACGGGTGCCCCCTACTTCACTATTGCCTCGGCAGGCTGGGGCACCTGGTCTGGCGGCAACGTGCTGCGGCTGAACACCTACGGGGCCAACGCGCCGGTGTGGGCGGCCCGAGCAACTCTCCCCAGCGCGCCCAGCAGCACGCCCGATTCACTCACGATTGCCGTGCGCGGCGACATTGACGCATAACGCGAGGACGACATGGCCAACGAAATTGTTTGGTACGACAGCAGCGAGACCGGAGCTCCGGTTCTCAACAACGCGGCCGGCTCGCTCGACGCGGTGCTGTACGCCTGCCTGGTGACGGGCTTCCGCACCATCACGCTCGACAGCGTGACGGTCGCATCGGGAGTGGCCACTGCCACCCACTCCGCCGGCCACGGGTATGGCGACAAGCGCATGGTCGAACTGGCCGGTGCGGCCACCAGCGCCATCAACGGGCGCAAGCTGGTCACGGTCACCGGCGCAGGCACGTTCACCTTCCCGGCCCCGGGCGTCAGCGACGGCACCATCTCGGGCACCATCACCGCCAAGCGCAGCCCGCTCGGCTGGACCCGCCCGCTTAACTCGGGCAACGTGTCGATGTATGCGCGCACCGATGTGACCGCCACGGGCATGAAGTTGCGCATTGACGACTCGGGCAGCGGCGCGGCCAGCGCAACGTCCGCCAGGGCGCGCATGGTCGAGTCCTACACCGACCTCTCGACGTTCACCGGCGCGGCGCCCGGGGCCTCGGTGTTCGGCGGGGCGGGCGTCTACATCCCCAAGGGAGCGAACAACACCGACCCCAAGCGATGGGTGCTGGTGGGCGACGGGCGCACGATCTACTTCTTCACCGAGGCCGCGGGATACCCGTCGTCTTCCTACAGCAACGTGCCGCAAGGCATCTGGGCGTTCGGGGACATCGAGCCCTACCGAGCAGGCGATGCGTACGCTTGCCTCCTGGCCGGCTCGCAGGCCGACTCGTCGGTCGACAGTCAGGGGTTCGGCACAAACTACCCGCAGGGCACAACTCCCGGCGCAGACCACATCGTCCTCTCTCGGCCGTTCAACGGCATCGGGGCGCCGGTGCGGGCTCAGATGAGCGGGCTGGCAGCATCCGGAGGGCGCAGGCTGGGAAGTGCCGGGCCCGCGTACCCCAGCCCCGTGGACAACGGCATGCCCCTCGCAAGCCCCATCCTGCTGTCCGAGAACAACACCGCCTTCAACTTCCCTTTCCGCGGCCAGCTTCGCGGCATGGCCGACCCGGTGGCCGCCATCGCTGGCGGGGCGCTGCATCTGCAGATTCTGGAGGCTGTGGTTGGGTCGGATCGCCGCTGGTTGCTGGTCGGCTTCCAGCAGCAGGGCAGCTACGGGCACGCCGCGTTTGACATCACGGGGCCCTGGTAATGGCCGCGCATCGCTACTGGGCACTGCTCGTCACCGCTCGGCCCGGCACGGGCAATGGTGTGGCCATTGCCGAGGTGGTGATGCGCTCGACCTCGGGTGGCGCCAACATCGCTACGGGCGGGACGGCCGGCGGAACCAACAACGTCGGGCACCCGCCGGCCAATGCGTTCGACGGCAACGGCGCGACCGAGTGGCGCGACGGAAACACCGCGGCCTCGGGTGGCGTGACCCGTTTGTCTTATGACTTCGGCAGTGCGGTCAACGTGGCCGAGGTCGTGGTGACCACGCCGGGCGCCGGCTCGGCCTACCCCGGCGCGACTTACGGGCCGGCGGCCTGCTGGGTGCAGTGGTCGGATGACGGCACGGTCTGGGGGTACGCTCGGCCGGCAACCGACCTCTCGGGCCTGGGCAACGCCGCCAGCGCCACCATCGAGTCGATCAGCGACACGCCCCCAGGGGCCAGGGTGGTGGGTGCAAGCCAGCGTTTTGCCCCGGGGGTGACAGTTTCTGCGGCACGCCTGCGCGGGGCACTGCACCGCTATGACGCCGCCGACAGCGGGCCCTACCGCGTGGCCGGCACCGTGGTCATCGACGGCACGCCGGCCACGCCCGCCAGCCGGCGCGTGCGTCTGTTCGACAAGATCAGCGGGCGCCTGGTGCGCGAGCAGTGGAGCGCCGCAGACGGCACGTTTGAATTCGCCCAGGTGCGCGTGGGCCCGTGGTTGCTGGTGGTCGATGACTACACGCTGACCTACGAGGCCGACGCCGCCACAGAGGTGCTGGCGGTCCTGTGACTGTCGATCTGCGCCTCGGTCGGGCGCTCGGCCCGCAGCCGGGCAGCGCGGTCGCCCTCGTCCTGGGGCGCACCGGCGGGGGCGGCCCGCCCGACCCTGATCCGATCCCCGACCCTCGGCCGGGCGCGCTGCGGATCGCCACCCGCGCACCGTGGGCCTCTGCCGTCAAGCTGGCGCCGCAGGCTCTGGGCGCCCCGTGGCTGGCCTCGCGCCCCGTGGGTGGGGCCTGGGTGGCGCCATGGGCCGCCACGGGCGCCCTGGAGGCCCTGGCGCAGACCGGCTGGGCGGCCACAACGGTCCTGCAGCCCGCACGCACCGCGGCGCCGTGGTTCCGCACGCAGAGCCTCTGGGCGTCCACGCGGGCGCCGTGGGGGCGCACCGCCACGCTCGGCGCGGCCTGGGACGCTGGGTGGTCCGACGGCGCGGTGTCGAGCGCTCGCCTGGTGGCGCCCTGGCAGGCCGGCGCCGGCTCGCAGCGGGTGGTGACCGCGCCCTGGCAGGCCGGTGCAGCCGCGCGCCGCTGGGTGGCCGCTGGGGCCTCGCCGGGCGAGGGTGCATACCGCTGGACTCGAGCCCCGTGGCAGATCGGCCGGCCCATCGAGGGCATCGGCGGGCCCCTGGTGCCCCTGGTGCCGCCCACGCCCACGCCGTGCTGGGTGCCCGAGCCGGGCGAGGCGGTCGACCTTGTTCTGCGTCTCGCCCTGCGCGGGCTGGCGAATCTGGTTCTTGCATGCCGGCGCGCCGCGCTGGCCATCGTCCCGATCAGGAGGGTCTACATGGTCACCAACGTGACAAGCCTGGTGCGCGTGAGCGACAGCACCAGCATCCCCTGCCTGGGGTTCAGCCTGTCGCTCGATGTCGATTCGTGGGCCTGGGGGTTCTCCGCCAGCATCCAGCCCGACGCCCTGCCGCTGCTGGAGCCTGATGTGGACGGCACGCCGGTCGAGCTCGCCGCCTGGGTCAACGGCACGCAGTTCCGCGTGTTCCCCGAGAGCATCGGCACCGAGCGGTCCTTCGGCCAGCGCACCCTGCGCGTGCAGGGCCGTGGCATCACCGCCGTGCTGGACGCGCCCATCAGCCCAATCAGCGTGTTCAGCGCAGTCAGCGCGCTCACCAGCCAGCAGCTGCTCGATCAGGCGCTGCCGGCGGGCTGGACCGCTGACTGGGGCCTGACGGCGTGGTCGGTGCCGGGCGGCATCTGGTCGCACCAGGGCACGCCGATCACCGCGGCCGTGGCCATCGCCCAGGCCGGCGGCGGCTACATACAGCCCCACCCCAGCGCCCAGAGCATCAAGGTCTTGCCGCTCTACCCGACCGCGCCGTGGGATTGGGGCAGCGTCACGCCAGACTTCGAACTGCCGGCGGCCTACGCTGTCCGCGAGGGCATCGAGTGGGTCGAACTGCCGCGGTACAACCGGGTCTACGTGTCGGGCACCAGCGCGGGCGTGCTGGGCCGCGTGACCCGGCTCGGCTCGGCCGGCGACATCCTGGCGCCCATGGTCGCCGACCCGCTGATCACACATGTGGACGCCGCCCGCCAGCGAGGCCTGCCGATCCTGGCCAAGACCGGCCGCTTGGCCTACGTGACGCTGCGCCTGCCCGTGGCAGAGGGCACCGGCGTGATCCAGCCTGGAAAGTTCGTGCGCTACACCGACGGGGCGACCACGCGGCTCGGCCTGGTGCGCAGCGTGGCAGTTGATGTGGCCGGCCATCAGGTCTGGCAGACCCTTCGCTTGGAGACCTTCGCATGACCGTCAACCTGTTCAGCCAGTTCAAGCGCCTGCTGCCGGCCCAGCCGCTCATGGTGGGTGAGGCGATCTCCTCGGGATCCGGCTCGGTGCTGGTCGAGCTTCCCGGTGGCGACCGGATCACCGCGCGCGGCGAGGCCACGCCGGGCGACAACGTGTTCGTGCGCAACGGTGCCATCGAGGGAGTCGCGCCGGCACTCACGCTGGTGCTGATCGACGTCTGACCGAAATGCCGGCGCAGGACAGGAGGCCACCGTGACCAGTATGGTGTCCGGCATGATCGATCCGCGTGAATTCGGGCGTCTGGAGGGCGCGGTGGCCGCGTTGAAGGAAGAACTCGACCAGGTCAAGCGCAACCAGAATGTCATGGACCACAAGATTGACTCCGTCCTCGACAAACTCTCTGAGGCCAAAGGGGGCTGGCGCGCCCTGATGCTGCTCGGAGGCGCCGGGGCCACGCTCGGAGGCGTGATCACCTGGATTGCCACCCACACTTTCACGATCGGTCCTCGATGAGCCGCCCCCACCGCATGTCGTTCGTGTTTGGGTCGCTGGTCATCTGCGCCTCGGGTTTTGCCGTCGTGCTCAGTCTGCAAGCCGCGCGCTGGATCGAGCAGGCGTTCTTCCCCGTCAACATCAAGTGGCAGGTCACGACGGTTGAAGTGTTGGGCAACGACTTGGTCGTCTCTGGCACCATGGTCAAAGACCGGGCCTGCGACTACAAGCCGCCCCCTCGCGCGTTTTCCTCAACCGGCGCGCCGATGGCGGTGCGCAGCCAGAGTGCGACTGCCGGCCAGAACTGGCCGCCGGGCCCAACCCCTCGCCCGTTCGGGCCGTGGGTGATCGTGGATGGCGCCAAGGACACGCCCACGCTGTACCAAGAGCATTGGTGCCACCTGGGCTGGGCGGTGTGGTCAAAGCTCGGGTCGGTCAACGCAAACGGGCAAGTGGAATGAACCTTGAGCGCTGGGGCGGCCGGCGCTGGCTCACTTCGGTGGGCCTGATCCTCATCGCCACAGGGTTGTTGATCCGAGGGGACATCAAGGACGCCCTGTGGGGTGAGGTCGTCACCTGGGTCTACGGCATCTTCGCCACGGGCAACGTCGGCCAGCGCGCGGTGGAGGCGGCCAGGGCCGTGAAGACCGCCAAGCACCTGGGCGGGGACGACCCGCCGAAGTGATGCGTACCAACTGCGTTGTGTTCGCCCTCAAGCTTCACGCACGCAGGAAACGAGCAGGCCGCGAGGGTTACATCCTGTTGCGCTGGTCGCGCTGGGGGCCGTTCCCCCACATGCTGTACGGAGAGCGCCGGGTCGACGGCAGCATCCGCGTGGTCAGCTACAAGCCAACCGACCCCAGCGCCCGCGCCTGCCCACCGCCCATGTTCCGCGGCGAGTCGAAGTGGGGCGACCTGTGATCAGCCCCAGACCGCGACGGCCATCATCAGGGCGATCGGGCTGAAGACCGCCAGGCCGGTCACCGCGGCGCCCAGGACGCGCGGAGCGGGCGGTGGCGCCGGCATGGGTGGTAGACCCCCCGGGTAGTGCGCGCGGGCCAGCTGGCGGCCCACTGGCGTGTCCAGGCCCACCAGATCGGCGCTGCCGCACGAAGCGCAGGCCTTGCGTCGGCTGGAGCGCCGCCAGACGCTGTAGACCAGCGCGGCCGGCCAGCACGGGATCAGCACCCACAGGGTCGCCTCGAGGGCGCCGCTGCCGGGCAGGACATGAGTGTGGACGGTGCCGCAGGCCTTGCAGATCATGGGCTGGATCCTAGTGTCGTTTGCGGGAACGGTCCAGCGGAGAACCGCGTACGACCGTGGTTGATTTCGGCTGATTTGTTCCCACGAATCGGGCTGCAGGCCGCGCCAATGCTTGTTTCCTATCCAGCGTGTGCATCTGGGAAGCACGGTTTGCTAACGAAGTGCGCGGTGGGTAAAACACGTTGCGGGACAACAGCTTACCGCTTCGGTTGTTCGCTGCCGCGAAGGTCGTTGGGAACAGTTTGGTTCCCGTGGGAATTCGGGGGCCTGCCGACGGCGTTGATGACGGCCCTAGCGTGGAATCGAGTCAGGGGTGCGCCAGGCGCGGCGTTCGCCTTGCGGTGCTTCTCAACCGACGCGGCCACGCGGGGGTCGAGCTTGGCGCCAGAGTGCTTCCAGATCAGGCGGTTGTAGGCCTCCAGCGCCTGCTCGCGATCAGTGCCCAGGTAGACCTTCGGGCCGGCCGGCGAGAGGTAGCGGTAGGTGACCGTCGTGCCGTTCTTCCACCGGCGCGCCTCGATGCGCTCGGGAAGCGCCTCTTCGTCTTTGCGCGGGCGGCCCATCAGCGCGCCCCCAGGTCCACCACCAGAAACCGGCGGTCGTCCAGCACCGGCGGCGGGCCGTCCACGCAGAACACGAACGCCGGTGTGGGCGCCTCCCCGTCGTGCGCGCCTCGGCGGGGCACCACGATGCTCGGGCTGGAGATCATCTCTGCCATCTGCCGCGTTTCAAGCAGGCCTTGGGTGGCGTCTTCCACGACCACAACATCGGGCCAGCGCGCCAGCACCGAACCCAGCGCAAACTCGTCCCGCATCGCCCGCTGGTCGATCGCGAAGAACGTCCCAAAACGAGCCGCCAGCTTGCGGGCGAGCAGGGTCTTGCCGCACCCTTGCGGGCCTGCCAGCACCAGCGCGCGGCCATGCTGAATCTTCGGTTCGTTGCTCATCCCCGCACCGCCATGTGGCGGTCCTCATCGACGCGATAGACCGGCACGCCGCGGAAGGTCGCACGCGCCCCGAGGAAGTATGGGGGCGTGAACTCGCTGCCCGGGTTGTCTCCCCCGTCGTGCGCCATGTCCATGAAGTCCGCTTGGCCAACGTACAGCGCGGCGGGCGCCACCATGTGGCGGATCTGGTACTCGCGGATCAGGGCGCGGGCCTGGAGGGTGGAGTTGCTGCTCATGGACGCCTCGCCTGCTGCAGATGCCACGCCGCGACCGAGCCGATGATGCTGCTGCGCCAGGGATCCTGGCCGCGCAGGTTGCGAACCGCCCGCCGGTGCTGGGCGCGCCGACGGCGCCGGTCGCTGGCGTACCCCATGGCCAAGGCCTGGGCGTTCTTCAGGTACTGGCGCATGACACCTCCCGCACCGCCCGGCCGGCCATCACGGTCTGGCCGTCTTCCGACCAGGCCGTCCGCAGCGGCCCGACGTCAACGATCGGCTCGCCGTCCAGCAGGATCCGCTCGGTGCCGCCCAGCACCTGGCGCGACAGGCGCGGCAGGGCTTCATTCAGCGTCAGGCCGCGGCGCAGCAGGACGGCCAGGACCGCGTTGTCGATCTGCTTGGCGAGCCGCACGGCCAGCGTCTCCATGGCGACCATGGTTGGCGTGGGGTCGTCGTACCAGCGGGGCATCTCGGACTCGTTCATTTCCGATACCTCTGCCACATCTGGTGGCCGTGCACCACGCTTCGCATCAACGTCGGCTCTTTGACGTCCACGCTGAACCGCACGTACTCTGGCCAGAACGGAAGCTGCGAGCGCATCGTTTCGGGCAGGAGCGCCAGCGATGTCTCAGGCGGGAAACCCTGCTCGCGCATCCACTCGCCGATGGGCTCGGGCGGGATGTCGGCCAGCAGCTTCTCCAGGGTGGCCAGCGACAGCGTGCTGGGGATCGTGGCCGGCACGGTGCTGGTCGAGGCGATCAGGCTGCGGTTCGCGTCGTACCGCTTCGACGGGGCGCCACCCAGCAGTCCGGGCGTGACCTCGCGCAGCGGCACGGCGTCGAGGATCTTCTGCTGGCCAGGCGTGAGCGGTTGGGGGTTGGGGTCGCGCTTCTCGGAGGGGAACGACAGAGGCGTGCAGCCCCAGATGTCGCAGCTAGCGGGCGAGGTGCAGCGCATGCAGTGGTTCACGGGAACTCCTTCGGCGGGAACTCGCCCGGCCAGTTGACCAGCACCAGCTGGGTGGGGCAGTCGAGCGCGATGAGGTGGTTCTAGGCCATCAGAACCTGCTCAAAGCTACCCCGTGGGAGGAACTCGCAGTCGTCAAACACGACGGCCGCCCTGCCGGGCAAGTCGTCCCGGCGGAGCGTATCAAACCCGGTGCAGAGGATGGGTGTCAGCCCACGCCAGTGCTGGGCGTTGCGCTGCGAGTACGCGACGTACAGGCCGCGTGCGACGAACTGCCGGGCCGGCGCGGTGCGCTCCAGGCGTTCCAAGAACCCCAGCGCCATGGTCGTCTTGCCGGTCTGGCGGTCGCCGCGGATGTGGTGAACGGTACAGGTCACAGGGTCACCGCCTTGACGTCCACGATCACGCGGTGGCGCGTCGACCGAAGGCTGTTGACCCGAACGGCGTGGCGAACCCTCACGACCAGCCAGGCGGTGTTCTTGATCTGCGAGTAGTGCGCCCAGGCCTCGGCCGACCACTCTGGCTGGTCGTGTGCCGAGAAGTCAAACTGGATGACTTCGTTCTCGCAGGGGGCGACGGGCGCCTCGTACGAGAACAGGGTCTGGTCGGTCTTCAGGTCGAAGACGTTGATCGAGATGCTCACAGTGCTTTCCTTCCAATTTCTTTCGTTGCGTCATAGACGCGGGAGGTGATGCGCTTGTCAGCGTGGAGATCTGGAAGCTCCCCGTGCTGGGCGCGGTGCATCGTTGCGTAGTAACGACGCAGGCTATGAAAAGTGAACCGCTGGGTCTTCGTGATGACCCCTTCGGCGATGGCATCCAGCATCGACCTGGCCCACAACGACTTGAACGTCCCGTCGTTCAACGGGTTGCCGTCGCGGTTGGTGAACAGGTAGGGGCACCCGTCGACACTTTCGATGCGGCCCAGCAGGGCGCGCAGCCTGGGCGAGATGGCCACGTTGTCGAAGATCGCCCGGCCGCGCTGCTTGGCCCGGGCCATCCGCACCACGCCGGCATCTAGGTCCACCTGGGACCATGTGAGGTCGATGAACTCGGCGCGGCGGGCGCCGACCAGCGCGGCGAACTCAGCCATGTGGCCAAGCGTGCGCCGAGGCTTGCGGTGGCCGGCGGAGGCCTCCAGCCACGCCAGGAACTTGCGCATGGCCAGTTCGTCTGGCATCACCTCGCTGGGCGTGCTGCCGTGCGGCTCGACGTCGACCGTGGGGTTGCGCTCGCAGACCCCGAGCATGACCCCGTGTTTGAACAGGTTCGACATCAACGAGCGCTCCAGATCGGCGCGGCGCGGGCTGTCGGCCCGGGTGATGTGGACGTAGCGGGACACCATGGGCGGGCTGATCGCGGCGGCCGGCAGCGCGCCGAAGTGTTTCTCGATCTGCTTCCAGGCGTACCCCTGATCGACCCGCGTGCCCTCGGACAGTTTCTTCCAGCGCTTGGACTGCCGGTACATCTCCCAGCACCAGAGCAGCGACCCGTGGTGGGCCGTCTCGCCGTTCATGTCCAGCACGCGGCGCAGCGCCTGCTCGCGGTCGGTGCCCAGGTTGATCGGCTTGCCGCCCACGGGGTGGTAGCGGTAGGTGACGGTCTTGCCGTCCTTCCAGGGCCGCGGCTCCATGCGGGGCAGCAGGCCGGCGGCGCTGGCGCGGTCGCGGGGGCGTGGCATCACTTCCCCAGCCGGCGCGCCAGCGCCTCAACGACCACCACGATGATGGTCAGGACCGCGACCGACTTCCAGTCCTTCAGCCAGTCGCCCAACCACGCGCCCAGCACGAAGATGCCTGCAACCTCCCACATCACTTGCACCCCATGTGGCGGCCCTGGCCGTCCAGCCTGGGCGTCAGGCCGCGTCGTGACAGGTACTCGCAGCCGGTAGCGTGGTCGACGCGGATCGTCATGCCACTGCGGCCGCCGGGAGGGTCGGTGCTGTCGTAGGGCAACACCCACCCGAGGAAGACAACCGTGAACGCGACCAACGCCAGGGCGATGATGACCCCGGCCAATCGACTCAGAAGATCCTTCACCGTCGATCCTCCACCCGCCCACGCACCGCGTCGTAATGCGCGCGGTTCACCAGCGGCCTGCCGTTCGGCTTGCGGTCAACGCGCACCTTCAGGCGTTGCTTCAGAAATCGAACCTTCGCAGCGTTCTGCTTCAGGCCCGCGCAGATCTGGTCGACCTCTTCGTCACTCAGGTCCGGTCCCAGGAGGCTCATCGCTGGTCCCCTGCAGCAGATCCTCGTACGACAGCGGCCGTGCCATCGCCTTGCCGGCGTACCGCGCGGAGAGCTCGACCAGCTTCTTCGCGAACCGCAGCTTCGGGTTCGGCCAGGGCTGTCCCGCTAGCTGGTATAGGTACACCACCGTCGTGTTCAGTTCCTCTGCAAACGACTTCCGCTGCTCGACATCCAGAGCCCGCAAGAACGCCAGGAGAGGTGTGACCTTCGTCATGCTGCAACCGCCTCAATCTCTGTCGCAGCATCGCCGTGGTGAAGACCGCCCGCTCTTCCGCCTCTTCGGCGTGGAGCAAGGCCACCGCAACGTCGTACGCCAGATCATTTCGAATGGCAACGATTGTCGGTCGTATCGCAGCGTCCGGTGCCAGGGCGTCTGCGGCGAGGCGAAACATTTTGCCGATCCATTGACGGAGTGTCAGAGGGGGCGGGTTGCTGGTCGTTTCGTTGAGCATAGTGTGAGTCATATCGCAGTCGTATGGAAGTAATATCGTTGGAACGAAGTACCCTGTCAAGTTGATGTCGTTTTATCCAGTCGTTTGCTGTGAGTCCCCTTGCGCACGTAGGGGGTTCCCATCGGAGTGCCGGGCGGCGCAATCTCGTACAGGACCACCTGATCCTTGTGGCCGCACGGGCGGATGAGCCCCCAGGAGCAGAGCATCGCCACCCAGTGCCACAGGGTGTCGGGCGACACCTCCAGCATCACCGACATCTCGGGGCGGGTCATGGGCTTGCCGTCGCGCAGCAGGCGAATCACCTGGCACATCTTCGCGTTCATCATGGTGTCAGCAGGGCGGCTCGCCCCTTGGCGGTGAGGTAGACCCGTCGTTCGATCAGGCCGAGCGACTGCATCTTGGCCCTGGCCGCACTGATGCTCTTGTCGGTCGTGTACCGGCCGGCCAGCAGGCGGTGGAACTCGTCGTGGGGCATCGATCCGCCGCGCTGGAGCAGAGCGGCCATCATGGCCCGGCGAGCACTGTCGCGCATGCCGCGAGTGCGCAGTGCGGTGCTGGTCATGCCGGCCCCCAGGTGTCGCTCTTGCCACGCGTGGTGGTGCTGGCCACGCCGTTCGTGCAGACGTCGGCAGGCCGCCAGATCGTGCCGCACTGGCCGCACAGGTGGCTGCGGTGGGGCGGGTTCGACCACGACGCGTCTGGCGCACCCGGCAGGCCGTTTCGCTCCAGCATCGCGTCAAGGTGATGCAACTCAGGCGCGTCGATGTGCTGCGTGTGGCACGACGGGCAGTGCAGCACCATGTCGACTGGCCTGGGCGCTTGCGGTGCGATCAAAGCCGCCCGCAACCCTTCTCGCGTACGGTAGACGTGCGCCCCCATATTTTGCGGTTTGATTGAGTCCAACTCAATCAGCGCAGCCTGTGCTGCCTGGCGCAACGTTTCGCCATCACCCATCTCGTTCACCCCTTCCGGTATCGTTTCGCCCTGTAGCCGCCGGGCGCGCGGATGGGCCAGTCAGCGGCCCACTGGATCAGCGGGCGGATGCCTTCGGTCACCAGTCGTTCAAACTCTTCGATGGACCCGAAGGCCTCGCGGATCTCAGCCACGATTTCGTCGTAGATGTGGAGGACCACGGGATAGCCGTTCGCCTCCAGCACCAGGCACGCGGCGCGCAGGATCTCGCGGCATGTGGCCTGGTTGATGTTCTCCACCAGCCGGCCGCCCCAGGTGGGCATGCGGTGCCAACCCTTCGGGCCGTTCTTCGGGTTCGTGTTCCAGCCTTCGAACGACAGGGCGTGGCCATCGCCGCGGTCGCTGGCCTGCAGCCGCACGCGGTGGTAGGTCAGCACGCGGCCGCTCGGGATCCGGCAGTACATCGTCTCGCCGGCACCCTTGAAAGCGATGCCTGAGTCGGTGCCGTCCAGGCGGGTCACCGAGTGCCAGACGTTCTGCTCCAGCATCGACAGGACGGCCATGCCCTCCACGCCGAAGTAGTACGGGCTGCGGTCCCAGCGGTCTTCCTTGGCCAGCGGGCGGGCCCAGTCGGCCACGGTGCCTGCATAGCCCGGCTCCAGGGCGTTGCGCACCGGCGTGCCGGCCTTGCCCAAGGTCTGGCCGCCCCACAGCCACTCGATCGTGGGCGACGCGGCTCGCCACAGGAGGATGCCTTCCTTGAGTTCGTCGTCCGTGCCGGGGGCGTCAAAAGCTTTTGCGGAACCGATCCAGCCTTGGTACCCGCAGTTGTGGACGATCAGGTGGCCGTCATTCGTGCGGATCGTGAACCTGTTGCGCGGCCCCGCATGTGCAATGTCGTAGACGTCGCTCAAGGTCAATGACTCGGCGCTGGAGATCGGCGACGGTTCGCTTGTTGCCTTGGTTGACGGCCCGGGTGACGAACCGCAGGTTGCCTGGGCCGTACGGCCCGTTGACGTCTCGGCGGTCCATGTCGAGGTTGGGGTCGTCCCATCCAGGCAGGGCGATGATGTGCCGCAAGAACAGGCGTTTGTCCCGTCTCCACGCGGGATCGACAAAGATCCCTCGGGCCCCGTAGTTCTCGTAGGCTGGGTCGGCTTCGCGGTGGCATCGCCCAACTGCAGCGGCAAACCGATTGAGCAGACGCCTTCGATGCTCGTCGTCAGGAACGACGTCGGCATACTTGAAGTACTTCTTGACGGTGCTGCGCGACTGCCGGTGCCCGCAGGCCTTGCACCGCAGGGTTCGACCCTGCCGCAGGTTGCCAAACAGCGCTTCGTGCGGCTCGGCCCCGCAGGCGCACTGCACTCGGATTCGGTCGCCGCTGGTTGGAACCCCGACAACGACAAGGTCGCCGAAGCGGTCGCCAATGCTTGGCAGCGGGTGCTTGCGCTTGAAGCGAGTTGGCTCGCCTCCAGCCAGGAAGTTCCGCAGAGCACCAGATGATCCGAGGTCATCCTTGCGCCACCCAGGTCGATGACCGGCCGGCGTCCCTTGAACACTACCCCCGCGTGGCTTACCCATTCCGCACCATCCCAGACCATATCGTTGCAACGAACATCCACGATACGCACATACCCTCGAGGAGTCAAGACTTGGGTATCGGGGGTGAGGCAGGCGAGTTCAGCGATCTTGCCTTTGGCCCGCAGCGGGTGGTGCTGGTCGTGCAGCTTCTTCCACCCGAGGATCTCGTCCAGCGGCACGCCGAACATCGTGGACGCCGACGCCTCGTAGATCTTGCCGTGGCTGTTGAAGACGTCGATGCGCCACTTCTCACCGGCGATCATCGCCAGGCCGACCGCCTCGATGCTGTTGTAGTCGGTGCTGATCAGGTCGTGCCCAGGTGCGGCGTCGAACAGGGCGCGCAGGCACCCGCCGATGACCGCTAGCGCCTCACCGTAGACCGACTCGATCCACTCCAGCGAGCGTTTGGCCATCTCGGCCAGCGCCTCATCGGCGATCGTCGGGTTCCACTCTTCGACCCGCGTGGCTGGCCACACCGGGTGCTGGCAGAACGGGCACGACATGCGATGCCGCCCGAAGTAGCGCTTGCACCCGCTGCCGGCCTGGAACTCGTTCTTGACCCACAGGCCGCACCGGGCCATGTCGGGGCCGGCCTTCTTCAAGTTCGTGGGCTGCGGGCCTTCGCCGGTGGAGCGGCCGGTGCGGGCGCCGAAGTAGATGTAGAGGTCGCGGAGGCGGTCGTCCCACGACAGGCGGTTCAGGATCGAATAGAGTTTCTTGACGCTGGCGCTGCCGGCTGCGGCGCGGATCTCCAACACGCGGCGCACATCGGGCGGCAGCAATTTGTCCTTGAGCGCCTCCTCGACGGTCTCTTCGTCCAGACTCTCGAGGTGCGTGCCGCGACCGTGCAGCCAGCCCTGCAGCTGGGCGACCTTCGACGCCGCGTCGATGCCGGTGATCTGCTGGAGCTCGGTGTCGTATTTCGCGAAGACCTGTTCGACCACCGAGATGCAGTTCTGCACGCCGATCTTGTCGATGTGGACGCCACGCCGGTTGATCCGTTCGTGCGTGATCCACCACTCAAGCTCCAGGCCTTCCAGATCCGGCAGCAGCGCGCTGACCTGGGACTCGGCCACGATGTCGGTGTCGCAGTACTGGCCATAGGTCTCGGTCTCTTCAGCCTCTTCGCGCGCGGTGGCGGCGGCCCGGGCGACCACGCCGGCCAGCTTCCGGTTGGACATGCCGGGCTCGCGCATGCAGGCCTGGACGATGATCTCGGTCGTACGCCGGGCCTCCTCGGCCTGGTCGTAGATCGGCAGCTGCACGCGGCGCGGGTCGCCCAGCGTGGGCTGGCGCGGCATGGACAGCAGCTTCATGAGTGCCACGCCCCGCTTGTCCTTCTGGTCGCTGATGCCCAGCACCTCGCCCAGCTTGCCCAGCGAGCCCGGCAGCGCGCTGGCGCGGGCCTTCGAAGCGCTGCAGCGCCACTGGCGTTCGTGCACCGTGGGCCAGCCCAGCTTGGGCACGCAGTGCAATTCCCAGATCCAGCGTTCGAAGCCGGCGTTGTGCGCCTCGATGATCCCGCCCGCGGCAAGGTAGGACAGCAGATCGGCCGGCGGCGGCAGGCCTGGGCGCCAGCGCCGCTTGCCCAGCCCATCCTTGAGGTCGTAGGACATCCACACGATCCGGAAGGTGTGGTGCCGCACGTACGGCTCGGCGCCGACCAGCGGCAGGCCGCGGGTCTGCTTGGGCGCCCCAGGCGGGCCTGTCCAGCGGTTGGCCTGGCCGTCCCAGACATAGCCGGCCTCGCTGTAGGTTTCGAAGTCGATGTCGGGATAGACCGTCGACCGCCCCAGGCCGGCAGGCAGGCGCGCACCGCGCAGCGGGCTGGGCGGCGACGGGCAGACGGGCAGCGGTGGTGCGGGGCAGTCAATCATTTGCCGCCGAGAACGAAAGCGCCCCAGACCAGCATGCCGGCGGTGATGACGGCATCGGCCGCGGTGTGCTTGAGGCTGCGGTGCGTGTCGCGCAGGTAGAGGAGGCAGACCTTGCCGATCAAGTCGATGGCGTACAGGCCCAGCACAACGTAGAAGAAGAAGGTCATGGTTGTCTCGGTACAGGCCCCTTGAGGCCCGGGAAGGACATGTGCTTGGCCTCGGGGCCGCACGGGCCGCCGCCAGCACGGGCGACGTCGAAGGAGATGGGTGGTCCGTTGCGGATCACCGCGGGGCACCGACACGCGCCGGTGGACCCGTAGTGACAGACCCGCTCGCACCCGTAGGGCAGGACCGGGGCGAGCGGCATGTCAGCGGCCTGCCAGCGCGCGGCGGCGGTTCTGCTTGTGGGTGCCGGTCGACTGCCGCAGCGAGCGGTAGCGCGACGGCGTGCGCCTGGTGCGCAGCCAGCGGCGTTCGTCGTGCGGCGCGGCGGGTGCCTGCTGCGTGGCCAGCATCGGGTTGCCGGGCGCGCCTGGCGTGTGGGCTGAGGCGACCGACGCGGTGGGCACGGTAGGAGAGGTGACCACGCTGACGCCGGTGCCCAGCAGGGCGGCGGCCAGCAGGCCGCTGAGAGACTGGCGGGTGCTACGCATGATCAGTACGCCTTGCCGCCGGCCGCCTCGCGCGCCTCGGGCTTGTGGTCCGGACGGGTGAGGTTGTAGGCCAGCTTCGACGCGATGGCGCCGCCCAAGTCCAGGCCCAGCGCTCCGGCCAGGTCGCAGATGCGGATCACCGCGTCGGCGAGCTCGACTTCGATCATGGGCCGGTCGGGCAGCTTGTCGTCCTTCAAGCCCTTGCGGTGGCCTTCCATCGCCTCGGCGATCTCGCTGACGTTGAGCATCAGCTTCTCGGCCACCAACGCCTTGGCGAACCGGGCGTACGTCGGGCCGGGATAGCCGCCGCGCACCAACTGCTTCAGGTCCAGGCCGGCGGCCCGGTCGTACCACCAGCCCGCGCCGTGCGAGGCCTTGTGGCAGACCAGCGTCAGGATGTCGCCTGCACGCTCGACTTCCATGGCGGTCGGTTCGTCTGCGTGGGTGCAGACCTCGACCATCTCGACGGGGCCGCTCACTTCCGCACCCCGTCGACCAGCACGCCGATTTGGCTGGGCCGCACCTGAACGTCCTTGCGGCGGTCCTTGTCGTGCAGGCGCACGTAGTGACCCTTGCCCACCGGGCGGATCTCCAGCACCTTGCCGCGGGCCTGGGCCTCGGCCGGCACGGTGCGGCTTTCGTAGGGGTAGGTCTTGCCCACCCTGATCTTGTTGACGTCCATGACGTTCTCCTGATGTGGTTGGCCAGGGCCCGCAGGCCCCAGCGTTTCGTTCAGACGAAGTGCTTCAGGCGTGCGAAATCAGTAGATGATCCCGCCGGCCCGCAGCTGGTCGTCGGTCCAGCCCTTCTGCCGGTACTGGTCGAGCGTGAAACCCGACTGGATGCCGTCGGGCGTCATCTGCGGGCCAGCCGGCACCGGTGGGGCCGCGGCGGGACCAGGCGGCAGGCCCGGGGCCATCGGCATGGCCGGCCCTGCAGCGGGGGCGCCAGGCAGGACCGGGCCGCCGGGCATGGCACCGGGCCCAGCCAGAAAGCCGGGGTGGGGCGCCACCATGGTCGGCTGCGGGGCTGCGGCGGCCGGCAGGGCCGGGCCGGGCATGCCCATGGCGGGCTGCATGGCCGGGCCGGGCATCGCGGCCTGGGGCGCGGCACCAGCGAACGGCATGGCGGCCACGCCGGGCAGCGATGCGACGGCAGCGCCAGCGAAGGCGGTCGCGGCGTCAGGGCCCGACGAGATCTCCTTGTCCTGCTTGACGAACAGCACCATCTGCTGGTTCAAGTAGATGCCGGGCGACTCGCTGCTGCCGTTGCTCTTCACCGAGGCGTTGACTTGCACCCACCAACCGGTCTTGATCAGGCCCGGGGCATCCACACGTTCGAACACGCCGGGGCTCGGTTGCTGGTAGACCGGCGGTGCGAACTGAGACGAGAACTTCAGCACCCAGTGACCCGGGGCGCCTTCGTTGTCGCACATGCGGCGGTTCGACTTGTTCGGGATGGTCGAGTCGCCGTCTTCGATCTTCCAGGCGAACGCCGGGTTGTTGAAGAAGTTCGGGAAGCCCTGCTGGCCGACGGCCATGATCTGCTGGCCCCAGGCGGTCTGCCACCAGGCCTGCTCGCCCGGGTTCTTGGGGATGGCCACGCCCATGAAGAACTGCGTGATCGGATGGCCTTTGTTCGGGCCGCTCTTCACGGTACGGGGCACGCCCTTGGAGTCCTTGTCGGACCCCTTGTAGACGTCGCCCATGATGATGCGGCCGGGCGGGAGGAGGAGTTGAAGTGCGTCTGCCATGTGGCTTCCTTGGTGGTTGGGGGTACTACGTTAAAACGAAACGAGTCGTTTGGTCAAGTCGTTTGTGAGTCGTCTAGCCGAACACCTTCCTGGCGGCCGTGCCGTCGTCTTCAACCAGCGTCATGCCGGCTGGGCCACGCTCGGCCAGCAGCGCAACGATGGCCGGATCGAACCCCTTGTCGCGAGCCTGGCGGGGCGTGATCGCCTCCTGGGGCTTCGCGAGATCCAGGCGCAGCAGGTTGCCCGTGGCGATCACCTGGGCGGCAGGCACCTTCCACTTCTCTCGCGCCTCGCCCGGCTTGAGCATCCAGCCCGGCACCGGCTTGCCCGAGCGGATGTCGTTTTCAATCTGCTGTTCCAGACCGCTGGCCCGGGCCTTCAGCAGGGCAATCGAGCGCTGCAGCAGGCGCAGTTCCAGGCTGGCGTTGGCCGGCGTCATCACCTCGGGGGTGACCCGCTTGGCTTCGTCCATGCCTGCGAACCCGACCCGCTGCAACGACGGACAAGCGTGGCGAGCCCTGCAGTCGCGGCACTCTTCGCCCACGCGGGCACGCGGCTCGGCGCCCAGGCCTTCGTGCACCGCGGTGCTGCTGATGTTCATCAGGGCGCGCAGCTTGACCAGTTCAGTCTTCCAGCGCCGCACCGGGCCTTCCGACGAATACGACCGGGGCTGCACGATGGTGACCACGATGTCCATGCCCGGGTGCGTGTCGTGCGCGTCACCGGCGATGCCGGCGATGTAGTCGACCATCTGGGCGTTCTCAAACACCTCGACAAACCTGTGGCCGAACTTGTAGTCCCACAGCATCAGCAGCGGCCGCATGCCCGGCCTGGCGATCACGATGTAGAAGTCGGGCGAGCCGAACAGACCGGGGTAGACCCGGTCGATCCGCACCCGCTGCTCGATCTGGCCCTGGTGCGGCTTGAGCCCATAC
Organism: Odonthalia washingtoniensis; assembly: GCA_032358235.1. NCBI lineage: Eukaryota > Rhodophyta > Florideophyceae > Ceramiales > Rhodomelaceae > Odonthalia > Odonthalia washingtoniensis. The sequence goes on from JAULBU010031587.1 coordinate 20,748, forward strand.
GGTGCCAGCGCCTTGCAGACGTCGTCGTACATGATGTCGGCGCCCAGCATCATTTCGTGGGTCAGCACGTACCCATTCGGCGCGATCTGCCCGACGTCGATCAGGCGGCCCGACAGCATCTCGCTGACGGCCCAGTGCGCGGCGGTGCCCTCGCGCTGTTCTTCGGTCTCTTCGGTCTCGGGGAACTGGGCCTCCAGCGTGATCGACTGGGGGCACTGGATGTGCCGCGCCCGGCTGGACGGCGCCGCGATGTGGTGGGCCGCCTCCGCCACAGGTGTGAAGGCGGGCGGCGGTGGGGGTGGGAGGATCATTGGATGGTGCCCCCTAGCATGGTGTGGAGCGCGTTTCCGCGCAACTCGGTCATCTCAGCGTCCACGGCCCGCATGTGCTGCAGGGCCTCTTCGTCCGAGACGTTTGCCAGGTTGGCGACCATGTTGATGCAGGCCGCGAAGCCGCCCAGGAAGACCGTGAGGTACGCGGCTTGCGACTCGGGCGGCATCTGGCCGAGACTGCCGCTGCCACACGAGCAGGCCTCTTGCCAGTAGTCGGCGACGGTCTTCATCAACTGCCCTCTATCGCGAAGTCGATCGCCTCGCGGCCGCTCTTGCCCAGCATGAACGCCGCCGACAGCGCGACCGTTCGCTTGTCACCCACGCGGGCAGGGTCGTCCACCTGGGCGATCAGCGGCAACAGCCACTCCAGGCGCTGCCTGTCGGTGAAGGGGGCGCTGGTGGGGTGGGCGGGCACCACCTCGATCGCCTTCCAGTGCGTCGGCGCCCTGCCGTCGGTGAAATACGCGCACGGTTCGCACACGGGGTTCGTATGCGTGATGTCCATGTTCGCGCAGTTGGTGCAGTCCTTGATCACGGTTGCACCTCCCCGCCCAGCGCCACGATCAGGTCGGTCAGCAGCAGGCGCAGCGTGCCGCAGTGGATGGCCACATCGGCGTCGAAGGCGTCCACCGCGGGCTCGCCAGCTGGCGGCACCGTGACGTCGACCTTGCGCAGCACCAGCGAGTCGTCCAGCACGAAGCCGGCGACCGTGCCGTTCGTCCACTCCAGCGCCAGGCGGCTGACTTGCTTGCCGTTCTGGATGTGGTTGCGCACGCTGTTGTTGGCCAGATCGTGGTCGCTGAAGCGAACCTTCGCCCCGGTGTCTGGGGCGTACATCTCGACCTCGCGGCCGACATCGAACGGCTCCTGCGTGCCCTCCAGCAGCATGTCCTTGAGCCACGCCGCAGGCGCCACGACCGTCTGCACCGTTGCAAACGACGCGCCAGTGACCTGTGCGAGCAGCGTCCAGACCGCATCGGCGGTGGCCGCAGACGCCGTGTCCAGCGCCACCAGGCCCATCACGCTGTCGACCCAGACCAGCACGATCTTGTCCTTGGGGAAGGCCTTGGGCAGCAGTTCCAGCAGGGCCTGCTCCTTGAGTTCGGAGCGCTGCTTCTTGCCGGGCTTGCGGCCCGTCTCGTTCTCGATCGCCGCTGCGGCTTTGTCGACCCACTTCGTGATCTCGGCCGGCGGCACGGTCTTGGTCTGGATCTGCACGGCCAGAATCCAGTGACCTGAGATCGACTCGCACAGGGCTCCAGCCGGCAGGCCCCGTGGCGACACGAACCCCACGCTGGCGATCTGGGTCGGCCCGCAGGGAGCGAACTGGGCCCGGCGCGCAACCATGTTCAGCGCATTCGCTGACGTCAGCCCCTTGACCCGGGCCAGGGTGAGATTCTTGAACATGGTGCGTCAGCCCAGCAGGCGGGTGAACTCAGCCCACACCGCCGGGATGCGCTCGGGCACACCAGCCAGCTGACCCAGGTGCTGCAGGCCCTGCCCGGCCAGAGCGTTCTGGCACGCCGCCTGCGCCAGCGCGGCGTTCGGGCCAGCGAAATGCTCGCCCAGCTTGGCGGCCATCTCAGCGAAGGTCGTCGGGCCGGCACCGGGTGCAGCGGGTGGCGTGGGCGGGGCCACCGGTGGGGCGGCGGGCGGCGTGGCCGGCGCACCAGCGGCCGGTGCCGGGGCGGGCACGCCACGCAGATCGGCTTCGACCTGGGCCTTGAACACCGGGTCGACGTTGCGCTTGGCCGTCCAGGCGCCGCTGGCGACCTTGGTCTTCGTGCTGGCGTGGATGCGGGCGTCCCACGGCAGGCCGGTGCTGTCACGCCCCACGGTGCCGGGGACAGCGGTCGGGGCGGTGGCCGCAGTAGGGGCGATAGGAGCAGCCGGCGGGGTCGGCAGGGCAACCGGAACGTGCGGCGGGGCGTTCACCGCCGCGACCATCGGGTTGAGGTTCGTGGTGCCCGAGATGAGAGGGGCGGCCTGCGCGACGGCACCCCCGAACGCTGCGGCGGCGGGGTCGGCCGGCGGGGTGGGCGGCAGAGCCGGGGCCTCGGGCGCCCCGACGTCGGGGCGGCCGGCGTGGGCAATTTCCCGAGGCGCCAGCAACACCGTGGTTGCCGGGCCGTCGCCAGTGCTAACGGCGACCGCAGAGACGGCCTGCGCGAACTTTTCGGGCGTGGCGATCCGCATCAGCGCATGGGCTGCGGCGGCGAAATCGTTGAACTGCAAGGTCACAGAGATCACGGCGGGTTCCTTCGTTGAAAAGAAGTTGAAGAGGTCCGCACTTTATGGTCTACTGAACGAACAGTCAACATCGTCGCAACGAAATAAATGCACGCAGCACGGTACTACCAGCAAGCCCTGATTGACGACGTCATGTCGTTCTGGGCCCGGGGTGGGCGCAACTGTCTGGGCGTGCTGCCCACCGGCGGCGGCAAGACGTTCGTCTTCTCGCGCATCGCCTCGCTGGTCGGCATGGCCGTCTGCGCCATCGCCCACCGCGGCGAACTGGTCGCACAGATCAGCACCGCGCTGGCCCGTGAGGGCGTGCGCCACCGGATCGTGGGCCCAGCCGCGCTGGCCCGCCAGTGTACGGCAGCGCACCTTGACGAACTGAAGCGCGACTTCGTTGAGCCGAACGCCAGGATCGTCGTGGCCGGCGTGGACACCCTAATCAAGACTTCGCCCAGCGAGGCGTGGCTGCAGCAGATTGGCCTGTGGATTCAGGACGAAGCCCACCACGTTCTGCAGGACAACAAGTGGGGCAAGGCGGCCAAGCTGTTCCCGAACGCCCGGGGCCTGGGGGTGACGGCCACGCCGATCCGCGCCGACGGCAAAGGCCTGGGCAAGCACGCCGACGGCCTGTTCGAAGAGATGTTCGTCGGCCCGACGATGCGCGAGCTTATCGACCAGGGATACCTGACCGACTACAAGATCTACGCACCGCCGAACGACCTCGACCTGTCCAGCGTGGCGATCAGTGCCGGCGGCGACTTCAACCACGACCAGGTGGCGGCCGCTCGAAAGAAGTCCCGCATCACCGGCGACGTCGTGCAGCACTACCTGCGCTTGGCGCGTGGCAAGAGAGGCGTGACGTTCGACACCGACGTCGAGTCGGCCACGAAGACCGCCCAGGCGTTCCGCGATGCGGGCGTGCCGGCCGAAGTCGTGCACGGTGGGACACCGGCGGCCATCCGCGCTGACGTCCTGCGCCGGTTCGCACGCGGCGAGATCCTGCAGTTGGTCAACGTCGACTTGTTCGGCGAGGGCTTCGATCTGCCCGCCATCGAGGTGGTGTCGTTCGCCCGCCCGACGATGTCGTTCGCGCTGTTCGCCCAGCAGTTCGGCCGAGCGCTGCGGATCCTGGCCGGCAAGGCCTGGGCGATCATCATCGACCACGTTGGCAACACCCTGCGCCACGGCCTGCCAGATGCGGCGAGGGTGTGGTCGCTCGATCGGCGCGAGCGTCGGGGCAGCAGTCGCCCGAACGACGTCATCCCCACCCGGGTGTGCCTGAACGTCTCCTGCAACGGCGTCTACGAACGAGTGCATGCGTCGTGCCCCTACTGCGGGCATACCCCCGTTCCGGCGGGTCGCTCATCCCCCGAGCTAGTCGACGGCGATCTTACGGAGCTTGACGCCGAGACGCTGCGCCGTATGCGCGGCGATGTGCAGAAGCTCGACGGTATGCCGTTCTACCCGGCGAACGCCTCTGCAGAAATTCGCGGCGCGATTTCCAAGAACCATTTCATCCGGCAGCGGTCACAAGCGGTCCTCCGCGAGACGATCGCCACATGGGCGGGGTGGCAACGGTCGTTGGGCCGCGACGATCAGGAGTCGTACCGACGGTTCTTTTTTCACTTTGGTGTCGACGTACTCGGGGCGCAGGCCTTGAGGTCGGCAGAAGCGGAAGCCCTGGCCGCTCGAATCCAGGCGCAGTTGGACAAGCATCAGGTGATGTCACATGGATAACTCACAGGGATGGATCAAACGACCGAAAGGCCTGCGCGGAGTTCCCGCCGGGCTGAAGATGGACGACATGGTCGAGTTCAAGGTCGCCGACGACCCGACCGTGCGCGTCGAAGAGGCCGGCTGTCTGGCCTGGGGCGATGGGCCTGGGGCGATCGACTCGTTCCGTCGGCTGGTGCCCGAGGTGCCGGCAGGGCACGACCTGACCCCGCCGGCCATCAAGCACGCCCACTACTTCAAGACCGTGGCCGGCCTGCAGACCGTGGACGTCTACCGCGTGCTGGAACTGTTCGGCGTGGCCGACCCCTGCCTGCAGCACGCCGTGAAGAAGCTGCTGGTGGCCGGCGGCCGCGGTGCGGGCAAGGACATCAGCCAGGATGTGCAGGAGGCGATCGACACGCTGCAGCGCTGGCAGGAGATGCGCCTGGAAGACTCCACGTTGCGGCGTGCCTGAACCCCTACGACAGGACGAAACGAAATGACTCCCCTCCTGAAAGACTGGGCCGACCGCTGGGGCGTGCCCGACTACGTGCTGGCCGATCTGCGCAAGACGCTGCTGGGCGTGGATCCCGGCCCCGGCTCGGTCGATCTGGGCGTCAGCGAAGCGGCGGTGCAGTCCCAGGCCCGCGTGATCGCCAGCCAGGTCGGCATGCGCCTGTGGCGCAACAACGTGGGCGTGCTGCCCCACCCGGAGACGGGCACGCCGATCCGGTTCGGGCTGGCGAACGATTCGGCCCAGGTGAACAAGGTGCTGAAGAGCGGCGACCTGATCGGGATCCGCCCGTTCCGCATCGAGCAGCACCATGTGGGCAGCGTGCTGGGGCAGTTCGTGTCGTTTGAAGTGAAGCGCGCCGGCTGGAAGTACACCGGCACCGACCGCGAGCAGGCGCAGGAGGCCTGGGCCGCGCTGGTCACATCGCTGGGTGGCCTGGCGCGGTTCGTGAGCGACCCGACATCTGTTCGTTCGGCTTGATCGCTTCGTTGCAGCGAAATGAACTACTACAACGAATACGACAAGAAGGCGGCCGCTTGGCTGCGTGAACTGATCACCTGGGGGTGCATCGCCCCCGGCATCGTGGACGAACGGAGCATCAAGGATGTACGACCCAACGACCTCGCTGGATTCACCCAGTGCCACTTCTTCGCCGGCATCGGAGTCTGGTCATACGCCCTGCGCCGTGCTGGGTGGCCTGACAGTCGCCCAGTTTGGACTGGCTCTTGCCCCTGCCAACCTTTCAGCGCTGCAGGCCGAGGCGATGGGGTTGCTGATGAGCGGCATCTCTGGCCGCACTTCTTCCAACTCATCGCGCAGTGTCGCCCTGCAGATGTGCTTGGAGAGCAGGTTGCGAGCAAGGACGGCCTCGCGTGGCTAGACCTTGTTCAATCTGACATGGAAGGCGCGCAGTACGCCTTCGGGGCGGCAGATCTGTGCGCTGCGGGCGTCGGCGCGCCGCACATCCGACAACGCCTGTTCTTTGCCGCAAAGTCCTTGGCCCACACCGGACGCCTCGGATGGGGAGCGGGGCGGGTCGATCACGCCTGCGATGACCGGCAACTCGCTCACTCAGATGGCAGCGGCAGCAGCGTGGCCGACGCCGCAGGCGTCGAACGGTCGGGCGGGGGTGGACGCCTCGACGTCGGAACGGGGCTCTGGATCCCCGGGCCTGCCGTCAGCATCGGCGCTGGCAGCGTGGCCAACACCCAACGCGCGGGACTTCAAGTGCGGGCCACAGGAGACGTACGCGGAGCGGTCGGGCACGACGAAGGGCGACTCGCTGTCGAACCTGGTCACGGCGGTGTGCGGGTCGTGGGCCACGCCGAAAGCGGCGGATGGTCGGGGCGAAGCGTACGAACCGGACCCGGATTGCCGGCGGGTGGAGTTGCGCAAGCAAGTCAACCTGGCGTCGTGGGCCACGCCGCGAGCGGAGGATTCGGAGTCGTCGGGGATGCGCTGGGGGCGGGGAGTGGCCGACACGCTGACGGCACAGACGTCGCTAGCGTCCTGGGCAACACCGACAACCAACGACTCGCTGCGGTCGCCCAGCCAGGACTTTGCGCCCACACCGAACCTGACGCTCAACCACATGGCAGTGCTGTCGGGCTGGCCGACGCCCTTGCGGGCGGATGGGCGGGGGCAGGCGGGCGCGGAGGACGGGAAGGTCAAGTCGGAACTGACCTGGGTGTCCAGGCTGGCGGGCCCGGCCCGACTCACGGTCACTGGGCAGCTGCTGACTGGATCTTCTGCCGAGACGGCAAGTGGCGGCCAGTTGAACCCGGCTCATCCCCGCTGGCTCATGGCGCTGCCGAGCGTGTGGGACGACTGCGCGGTTATGGCAATGCAATCGTTGCGGAAGTCGCCGAAGTCTTCATCGCGTCGTACCTCGACATCGAAGGAGTGATCGCATGAAGTGGCACACCCGCATGCTGGCCATGGCCGAACTGACGGCCAGCTATTCGAAAGACCCCAGCACCAAGGTCGGGGCGGTCATCGCCGACCACAACAGCCGCGTCGTATCGCAGGGTTTCAACGGCTTCCCGAGAGGCGTGGCCGACGACCCCGCCGTCCTGGCTGACCGCGACGAGAAGCTGCGCCGCACGATCCACGCGGAGATCAACGCCGTGCTGTTCGCCCAGCGCTCGGTGGCGGGCTGCACGATCTACGTGACCCACCCACCCTGCTCTCGATGCGCCGCGGTGCTGATCCAGGCTGGGATCTTCCGCGTCGTGCACGCCGACCGGCCGCTGCGCCCCGAGTGGGCCGCCGACGTCGCCAGCGCCCGGCAGATGTTTGCCGAGGCTGAGGTCTTCATCGAGTCCATCGCACCATGACCAACCACCTGAAACCTGACGTCCGCGCCAACGAACTGCTGGACGTCGCTCTCGACCTGGCCGCGCGCACCGGCTGGCGCAGCCTCACCCACACCTCGGTGGCGCAGGCCGCTGGCGTCTCGCCGGCCCTGGTCGTGCTGCGCCTGGGCACGAAGACCGAACTGCTGCGCGACGTCATGCGCCGTGCGGTGAACCGCGGCGTCGTGCCCGTGGTGGCCGAAGGCCTGGCCGTCCGCGACAAGCACGCCATGCGGGCTGGCGAGGCGTTGCGCGAGGCGGCCGCTCAACACGTTCGGAGCGCCTGATGGACGTCGAGTACCAGCGGCTCTACCGCGAACGAAACCGAGAAAAGTTGCGCGCCTATCAGAAGGCCTACCGGGCCCGCAACGCTGAAAAGCTGAGTCGGCTTGAACGAGAGTGGCGGGAGCGCAACCTCGACCGAGTGCGCGCCGCAAACACGCGTCGGGGATCCGAGTGGTATGCCAAGAACAAAGAGCGCCTCAAGCCAATCCGGCAGGCCTGGGCGAGGCGCAGCGCGGAGCAGCGGGCCGGCGTGGTTGCGAAGTACGCCGCCGACAGGCGGGCAAGAAAAGCACGGGCTGTGCCGTCTTGGGCAGATGAGGCAAAGACAGAGGAACTGTACGAAGCGGCTCGGATGTTGACGCGGGTGACTGGTGTTCAGTGGCATGTCGACCACGTAGTCCCGCTGAAGGGGAAGACCGTCTGCGGCCTGCACTGGCACGGCAATCTTCAGCTGCTGCCCGCAACCGCAAATGTCGCGAAGTCCAACCGCACCTGGCCAGACGCTCCATGAGTCTCGACAACCTCACTACCCACCCCGCCCTGGCTGGCATGCGCTCGCTGCGGCAGTGGATGATCTATACCGCGTACGCCGACGCGAACAAGCCCGGCAAGCTGGTCAAGCTGCCGCTGCACCCTGCCACCGGCTCACCCTGCAGTGTGGTTGATCCAGCGAACTGGTCCGATGTCGAGACGGCCTCCGCTTCAGTACGCCGCATGGGCCAAGGGTTTGGCCTGGCTTTCTGCTTTACCGAGAACGACCCGTACTGGTTCATCGACCTCGATGGGTGCAAGCAAGCTGACGGGTCGTGGTCGCCGCTGGCCCAGCAGCTGGTCACCCAGGTGCTGCCCGGCGCCGCCTTGGAGATCAGCGCGAGCGGCAAAGGCCTGCACCTGTTCGGCCGGGGCACCGTGCCGCCGCATGCGTCGAAGAACTTCGACCACCGGGTCGAGCTCTACACCCGCTCGCGGTTCTGCGCGATGACCGGCACGGCGCTGCAAGGCGACTGCGACACCGACCACTCGGCGAACATGCCGTGGGTGGTGGCCACGTACTTCCCACCCAAAAACACGGGCGCCAAGAACCTGCCAGACGACGGGCCGGTGCCCGAGTGGCGCGGCCCGACCGACGACGCCGAACTCCTGCGGCGTATGCTGCAGTCGAAGTCGGTCGCGTCGAAGTTCGGTGCGGCCACCACCGCTTCGTTCGCTGAACTCTGGCACCGGGACGTCGAAGCGCTGCACCGCTACTACCCCGGCGACGGCGAAGGTGGCATCGACTGGTCGTCGGCCGACATGGCGTTGGCACAAATGCTCTGCTTCTGGACTGGCAAAGACCAGGCGCGCATGGTGTCGCTGATGCAGCAGTCGGCCCTGGTCCGAGAAAAATGGGAGCGTGAAGATTATCTGCCCCGCACCGTGGCCGCCGCCTGCGGCATGCAACGGGACGTCCTGCAGGACAAGCCCGTGGTCAGCCCGCTACAGGCCGCGCCAGAGGCCCCCAGGCCGCCCACTGCACCCACGCCCCTAGCACCGCTCGCCGCGGCTCCCAGCGGCCCGCATGGACCGCCTGCTGCACCCGCGGCGCCGCCAGCCGAAGCGCCGGCTCGCGAGGGCGCCACATTCATCCGGCCCGACCAGGCCGCCACGCTCTTCGCCGGGTGCTTCTATCTGGCCGACACGCACCGGGTGCTGGTGCCGGGCGGCAAGATCTACAAGCCCGACCAGTTCAAAGCGATCTTCGGCGGCTACACGTTCGTGATGGATGCGTCGAACAGCCGCACCAGCCGGAACGCTTTCGAGGCCTTCACCGAGAATCAGGTGTTCAGGCCCCAGATCGTGGACGGCACGGCCTTCAAGCCGAACCTGCCCTACGGCACGATCATCGTGAACGAGGGGCGGCGGCGGGCCAACATGTTCTGCCCGGCCCAGGTGGACATGCGGATGGGTGACCCGTCGCGGTTCTTGCGGCACATGGAGATCCTCTACCCGAACGTGAAGGACCGCGAGTGCCTGCTGTACTGGATGGCGCACTGCGTGCAGCACCTGGGCATCAAGAGCCAGTGGATGCCGCTGCTGGTGGGTGCGGAGGGCAACGGCAAGTCGCTGTTCTCGCGCTGCCTGTCCTACGCTGTCGGCCACAGGTACACGCACTGGCCCGACGCCAGCAAACTCGGGGGGTCGTTTAACGCCTGGATCTACGGCAAGCTGCTGTGCTGCATCGAGGACTTGAACATCGGCGATGCGATGGAAGTCTGGGAGAAGCTCAAGCCCATGATCACCGGCGACTCTCTCGAAATCGAGGCCAAGGGCATCGACCAGAGGACCGATGAGGTCTGCGCCAACTTCATCGCCAACAGCAACCACAAGTCTGCGATCAGGGCCACGCTAAACGACCGGCGGGTGTGTCACCTCTGGAGCGCCCAGCAGTCGGCCAAGGACGTCATCCGCGACGGCCTGGACGAGGCCTACATGTCCAGCATCTACGACTGGCTGCGGGCCGATGGATATGCCGCGGTGGCGCACTATCTGGCCACGCTGCCGATCCCCGAAGGGTTCGGCCTGCGCTGGTTCATGGGCCGCGCGCCGCGCACCAGCTACCACGGCGCTGCGGTCGAGGCCAGCATGGGCCCGGTCGAGCAGGAAGTGAACGAGGCGATCGAGCGTGGCGATCAGGGGTTCTGCGGCGGCTGGGTCAGCAGTGCTGCCCTGGACCGCCTGCTGGAGCGGGTGTGCCGCAACCGGCCGCTGGCGATCAACAAGCGCCGCGAGGTGATGCAGAACCTGGGGTACGACTGGCACCCCGCGCTGAAGGATGGGCGCACCAACAATGTGGTGATGCCCGACGGGGTGAAGGTGAAGCTGTTCGTGCGGATGGACAGCCCGTTCCGCAGCCTGACGTCACCGGCCGAAGTGTCGGCGGCGTACAGCCAGGCGCAGGGAACGTCACTGCCCGCGGCGGGCCGCTGACTTGCGGCCGTCGATGTACTGCGGGTGGGCCGCGCCGGCCAGCGGGCCGCGCTTCACCACACCAGCGCGGTTCAGTGCGCGCTGCAGCGTGGCCTCGCTGATGTTTTCGGCCTTGGCTGCGGCGCGCACGGTGGCGCCGGCCTGGTAGGCCTGAACGGCGCGGGTGGTTGCTTCAAGGGGTTTGCCTGCCATGGTGGATCTCTAGTCGTTGTGAAATTTTAGAACGGGCGGGGGTCGTATGCGAACCCCCGGGGGTCAGATGAACGTCAGGTACGCCTCGCCCTGGCGGTCGTGGCAGATCACCATGCTGACGTCGCGATCGAGGTAGATCGGCACGCGGTTGAACGTGCCCAGCATGGTCATGCCCTTGCAGCGCGGCATGTTCGCCTCGGCGAACAACTCCTCGGTGTGCTGCTTGGTCAGGTAGATGCCGACCGCCTCGCCTCGCCCGGTCTCAGCGCGCTGCAGGATGCGCAGGATCGCAGCGGACAAGCTGGTCACGACTGCACTCCCATCAGGTCGCCGAACTGGGACGTCACGACGGCGCGCCCGTGGCGGAAGTGCACCCGGATCTTGCCGGCCGCCCAGGTCTTGCTGGCCTCGGCGAGCCACTGCTGGCACTCGCGCCCCACCAGCCAGTCGCAGATGCCGCTGCTGCCGTCGGTCCAGGCTGCGCCCAGCACGCACGGGCCGTCGGGAGTCGACGGGTAGAAGTCCAGGCTCTGCAGCGGCACGGCCGCGCTGCGCTCGGGGATGATCGTCTGCGCCGGGCCTTTGGCCACGGTGGCGAGGTGTCGGTCGTGGATGGTGATCATGGTCAGTACCTCCAGAGGGTCAGAACAGCCAGCCCGAAACCCAGGCCGGCGGCGAAGAGGGGCGCAGCGGCGGGCCGCATGCGGTCGGTGAGGCGCCAGAGAACGGCGCGGGCGTGGCGGTTCACGCGGCCACCCGGTCGGGGTCGACCACAACCAGCACGCCGCGGATCGGCTCGCACTCGCGCAGCTCGTCCAGCACCCGGCTGGGGGCCGACAGGCAGACGACGCGGCCGTCGGCGTTGACCAGGCCGGCCTCGGCCCACCCGTCGGGGGCATGCCGGTAGTCGGCCAGCCCCAGCGGGCAGCGGGCGCGGCGCGAGACGATGCGCTGCTGGGACGTCTCCACCGGCCCGTACGACGGCGGGCAGGGCAGGACGAGGTAGGTGGTGCAGGGGGTGGACATGGTGGTCACTCCTTGAGCAAGACGACATCGCCGTGCGCTCGGCCGTTGCGGGATTCGTGGGCAATCCCCGCTTCGCGAAGCTCGCGCAAGGCACGGCCCAACGGCATCGCCCAACCCGGCGGGCCGCCGTTGCTGCTGCAGCGCCACGCCTTGGGGAAGGTGTCGGACGGCCACAGGTGCTCGGCCAGGGCGTGGTATCCCATCCGCTGGCGCGGCGCGGCCCGCAGGGCATCCACGATTCGTTGTTTCAGAGGGGTCAGGGTGGACATGGTCACTCCTCGATGGATGGGTTGCGGCGGGCCTGGGCGCGGCGCCAGTGGCTCGCGCTGGAAATGCCCACCCGGTGAATCGGGGACGGTGCTGGTGCCGGCTGCAGGCGCGGGTCGGTGGCGGGCAGTTCCCAGCCGCCGCGCCCGTCGCTGACGATCTCGTCGCCGACTCGGATCTGGGTGCCGGTGCGGGTGCATCGGCCGGGCCACTTGGCGCGCATGGTTCAGGCCGGTGCGAGGCTGACCAGCTTCCCGTCGACCCAGGCGTGGCTGGGCGGGTCGTCGGACTCGACCACCTGGGTGGCAACGACCAGCGTCCAACGGTCGGCGAGGTTGGCCACGTTCTGCTCGGCCTCCAGGCGGGTGGCAAAGCGCAAGACGTTGCCGTAGAACTTCGGGTCGTTGCCGGTGCGGACTTGAGGTGCGTAGCTGTTGGGCATGGGGTTCTCCAGACTGGGTGTGGTACCGAACCACACGTTGTAACGAAACGATCAGGCCGGGCCGAAGTCGCCGGCCATGGTGCGCTCGTAGCGATTGATCAGGGCCGAGGCGTTCACCGCAGCCGCTTCATGCCGGCGGCCGGTCGCGCTGTACCTGTCGTAGGTGATCGTCAGGCGCTGCAGGGCCGCCAGCAGTTCGGTGTAGGTCGGCAGCACGGCGTTGCTGGTGTACGCATCAGCGTTGGCGATCGCGTCTTGGGCGACGGTCAGGGTGGGCTGGGTGGTCATGTCGGTCTGCCTGGTTGGTTACGATGAAACGAAGTATGCGCCGGTCGCACTCTTTGCGCTACTAGGGCAAACCCTTAGGATCGCAACGATCCGGGTCGCCTTTCGCCAGGATCTTGCGCACCAGCGACTCGCTGACCTTGGCCACGCGCGCCACCTGGGGCACGTTCTGCCGGCGCGCCAGGGTGTGCACGGCGGCCTCGAGCTTGGCGCGCGTGCCGTACCTGCCGGCGACATGCGGGCGGCCGCACTCAGATGGGGGCACTGGACTGCCCAGCGTCAGGCCCATGCCGTACACGCTCTGCAGGCGTTCGGCCTCCAGCAATGCCGGGGTGCGTGAAACCTCGGGGAACGCGGCCTGGATCTCGTTGGCCAGCCGGGCGGCATCGCTGGTGCGGGCGGCCTGTTCCATGTGGTACGAGTGGCGATTGCGCGCCAGGTCAGCGTAGTTCATGTGGCGGCCTTCAAACGGTTGGCTGCGACCAGCTTGCGCGCCTTGCGGTCGTCCCGGCGGCGTTGCCGGATGCACTCGAGCTGCTTGCAGAACTTGCTGGCGGCGCTGGAGATCGTGAACGTGCTGCCGCAGGCCAGACAGGTCTTGCGCATGGTGAAGATGCGGTACATGTGGCCGGTCCTTTCAGATCAATGAGTCCAGGCAGTACCCGCCATCGAGCAGCACCTGGGCGGGCTGGCCGACCACGGGGCGGCGCATCTGGGCGGCAGCGCGGTGCTGGCGGGCAGCGTAGAACTGCTGCGGGATGCTGGCGCGGATGAGGCGCTGCACGAAGGCCTGGGTGGCGGGGCTGGGGGTGGTGGGGCGGCGCATGGTCAGACCCCCTGCAGCTTGGCGATGGCACCGGCCACCCCGTGCTGGTCGATCAGGGCGTCGAGAACGGCCTGCTGGGCGTCCTGAGCGGCCTGCGCATAGGCGCGGCGCTGGCGGTCGGCGGCCAGAGCGACGCGGGCCTTGTCAGCCTCATGAGGGCTGACCGCCAGGTACACATCCACCGGAGCGCCGTTGTGCATGAAGGACACGCGGCCGCTGGCCAGCACTGCGACGTCGAGCCGGCCGACCAGCTGGTCGGCCGCCGCGTTCAGGTCGACGGGGTCCGACATGCCAATCGTTCCGCCCAGCACCTTCTGCCCGGTGGCGTTGCGGTAGTGGAATGCAGTAGCACGCATCTCAGGTTCTCCAGTCGTTGTAACGAAGTGATCAGGCGGCAACAGCAGCGGCGGTGCAGGCGAACGGCTTGTTCCAGCGGCCCAGCTGCAGAGTGACGTAGTGCCCGACATGGAAGTAATCGGTCATGATGTCGGACTTGTCGAAGTTGTCAGTGTTCAGGGCGTCCACGATCTTCTGCAGCACCTCGGCGACGGCGGCGTCCTTGCAGTGCTGCTTGACGTAGTAGACGTTGACGTCGATGCTGGTCGTGGGCCGCTCGGGCTGGAACGCCGCGATGATGTCGACCGGGGCCCTGCTGATGGTGCAGACGATCGTACTGTGGTTGCGCACCGCCAGGCTGTACTTCCAGCCGGCCGGGACGACGGGCGCGAGGGCGGCGGCGATCTTGGCCTTCTTCTCTTGGTTGACGTATGCCATGGTGTTTGCTCCGGTGGGTTGCGTTTCGATAGAACGTACTGTAGGGGCGTCGTTCTCTTTGCGCTACTAGGGGAAACCCTTAGACGGTGCTCTGGCGCAGCCGCACGATGTTCTGCTCGGTGGCCACGCCAGGCGTGCCGTGCTGGCCGCCCAGGTCGAGCGCGAGGTGGCCGGGCGACTTGATCATCACGCGGCCGGTGCGCTCGCGCCACTCGATGCCGTTGCGACCGATGCCGGCAGGCACGCGGATGGTCACGCGGTCACCAGGGCGGGCCTGGTCGATCAGCTGGGCGCCGGTGGTCTGCACGGTGCGGACGCCGACGGTGTGGACGGTGAGACGGGTCATGGTTGAGCTCCAGAGGGTTCAGCGGGTCCAGAGGGTGCGCAGCCCGTGGCGGATGCGCAGGAAGGCCGGCAGTTCGCTGGCAGGGATCAGGGCGCGGATCTGGGCCATGCGCTGCAGCGGGTCGATGCGGGGGCGGTCACGCAGCACGCGCAGGGCGGCCTGGGATCCGGGGTGGGCCGGCTGGGACCAACGATCGCCCAGCCAGAACGCGCGCTCTTTGCAGACGGCGGCCAGATCCTTGGCGCGCTGCTCGGCGTCCTTGTTGCTGGCCAGGTGGCGCAGATGGCGGTGGTTGGTCTGGTACATCAGGCGGGTGTCGTCCATGTGGATCTCCAGGGATTCAGGGGGTCCGGAAACAGCCCAGTGCTGCATCCATGGAACGAAGTGTGCGCCCCTGTCGCACGTTGCGCTACTAGGGGAAACCCTTAGCCTGGGAAGTACGGGGCGTCGAAACAGGGGGCCTGGAAAAGTTCCCCGTCGTCGCTGGAGGAGCGGTCAGAGGCGAAAAATACGGGCCGAAAATTCCCCAGGCCACCCAGTACCCAGAACGGCACCCCGGTCGTATGTTCGCTAAGTCCTTGTCACGTAAGGCTTACCCAGGACACCCAGCATACCCAGTACAAAACGCTGGTCTTACATGTGTGCGCGTGATGTGCGCGCGTCATGAGGGTGTGTGCATACGTCCGTACTGGGTATGTACTATATATCCTATATAAATCAAGTACTTAGAGTACCCCGGGGTACTGGGTAATCGCTGGGTACGTGCGGGGTGGTCCTGGGTGAGCCCGAAATTGTGGCCAACCAGCGCCACTAGGGTTGACCCTACGTTGCAACGAAGGGACACTCCACACCCATGCTGATCGGCTCGGTCCTCGATGATCTCTCCCCCGTCGTGGGCTTCACCGCCACGCTGGCGCTGGCCGCGTGGTGGGCCGACCGCAACCTGTACGTGCCAGCCAGCGCGCGGCCCGACCACCCCCTGGCCTCGGTGATCGGCCTGCCTGCCCTGCGCGCCCTGGTGGCCGAGTTCGGCGGGCAGACGCTGGCTATCCCCGCGGACGTCCAGGCGCTGCGCTTCAGGCGCGACCGTGCGATCTGCGAACGGTTCGCCGAGGGCTGGACGCCTGGCCGTGTGGCTGACGAGTTCGAACTGAGCCCCAGGCGCGCCGAGCAGCTGCGTGCCGAGCTCATCGACCGCGGCTGGCTGGACTTCGCCGCCGGACGGTTGTCGAAGCGCGCGGGCCTCTGAAAATTTCAGAACGGGCGGGGTCGTACGCGACACCCCGGGGCTGGAAAATTTCGGAACGGGCGAGGGTCGCGTGCGATCCCCCGGGGTCGGTTGGCGTGCACCAGGCGGGTCGGCGTGAGCGGCAACGGGCGTTGACGCGCACCGGTGAGCCACAACGGGCGTTGACGCGCACCAGGCGGGCCGGCGTGAGCGGCAACGGGCCGCCAGCGGGCCGCCAGCGGCCGCGCCAGAGCTCCGCC